>JBAOKB010000169.1:0-71824 GCA_037044905.1 Hortaea werneckii | reverse complement strand
CGCCGATGACGGTGCAGTATCCGCGGGAGGAAGACGGGCAGTACATTTTCCACGCGGGGACTGCATTGGGCGAGGATGGGGTGTTGAAGACGAGCGGCGGGCGTGTGATCGCTGCCACGGCCACGGGTAAGGATCTGCGTGAGGCGGTCGATAAGACGTATAAGGCCGTGGAGGGGATTAAGTTCGAGGGGATGCAGTATAGGAAGGATATCGGACAGCGGGCTTTGAGGTAGATGGGACAGAGTCCTTGCAAGGCTTAAGCTTGCTTCTGCTCCAAGTGCTTTTAAAGATAGAAAAGGGTTGGATTTTTGACTGTCCTGCCCTGTTTCCATTGAGCAAAAGAAGCAAGTACAAGGATAAAATCGCAAAAGCAAGAGATGCGTCTCATCCTTCTAGATTCCATCAGTCCCTACCCATGGTGTAACGTCGCCCGATAGCTGTACTAAACGCCTTCCAAGATACTAGTAGCATTGTACTAGAGACAGCTTCGTCTCAGAGCGAAGACACCTCGCTGGCTAAGATATTTAGGAAAACCATATTGAGAAAGCTAAGAGGGGAACCCAGAATAAGAAAGGGGGGAAAAGAAAAGAAAAGAAGAAAAGGAAGGAAAAGACATCAAAACCAAAGTCGTAAGAAACCAATGCAAAGAGCAGAGAGAGCAGGAAATTCTTAACAAATAAAACCTTAGAGAAACTCGCTATGTACACACACAAGAGAAAGATCTAGAGAAAGCGTCACGTGAAGCCGCCTCGTTCCCCCCTTCTCACTCTCTCCTCTCACTCTCTCTCCCTCTTCTCGCTCCGTCGCCGACTCAAATTGCCCCAAATACCTAGGGCCAATGCATCGATCGGGAAAAAGGGGAGAGGCGAGAGGGACCAAAGACCACGTCCTATGCATACAACCAGAGAATAGGATCTTTCCGCTCGCGTGAGAACTATGCAAACCACTCTGCCCTTTCTTGTCTCTTCGCCCAAGACTTCCACCATGCAATTTTGGCCTCGGATCCCGATCGCCTGTATGGAGACCAATGTGAGCCAAGGTGTTGGTACAAAGTACCCCCATAGTGTCCCCACTCTCCTCATTCGCAATACCGCTCTGATCCCAATGCACTGGACCTCTAAGGAAAACCCACACATCTTACACTTCGCCCATTCTCACACCGAACCTCTTCGCCGCCCTTCCGCCGATCCATGCACCTAGCACACTTCTCTTCCCCCGCAAAAGCCGCATGCAGACCAAAAGGTCATATGCCCTTCGGCAACAAAACAAGATCCACACTGCCAGTCCCTGCTCTTCCCACGTCAAAAGAAAAAGGCAGGATCACAACTACCGCACGAAAACCTTCCCAACCCCATCTCCACCTCCACTAACCACCAACCGGCCATCGCCACTCCACGCGACACAGCAGACGCCTTCGCCGCGCATAGGCCGATGGCTGACGATGTCCTGGGTACAGATGCGCTTCTCGAGGCTCCAGAAGCGGATACTGGCGTCGTGGCCGGCGGAGACGGCTTCGCGGCCGTCCTTGGAAAGGGAAAGCGAGGCGATGGCGGACGGGTGGGCGAGCATGTTGTAAGTGCATTGGCCTGTGGATCGGGGAATTAGCAAGAACGAACGAAGACGGTTCCGTCCGGACATCGTGTGGGGAAGGGAAAAGAAAGGGAACAGATAGACTCACCACTATTCGCATCGAAGAACCGCACGAACCGGTCCTCGTGCCCACTGATGACGACGCCTTCAACGCCCTCGCGACCGCCCGTAGCGCCTACGCCGACGTCCTCGGCCGGCTCGACGGAACCGCGACCGGACGCATCAGCGCCCCCGGCTCCCTCTAGGTTGAGCGTCGTAGCCACGACGGCATTGATCCCCGTCTTGGGCGTGCCGTCGTAAGTTTCGTTCGAAGCCATGCCGATGACTTCCTCGCCTGTGCGGGCATCGAAGACTAAGACTGCGCTGTCCGAGTAGCCGACGACGAAAGTCTCGCCGTTCGGGCTCAAGGGCGCGATGGAGGTGGGCGAAGCCGGGAATGTGGCGTTCGCTTGGCCTTCTTCTTGAGGGCGGGAGATGGTGTGGATGAGAGTATAGGCGAAGGGAGTGTTACTCGCGACGCTTGGCTGGGGGGAGGAAGGGAAGTTGGAGCCAGAGGTGACCGAATGCCGGCGGGAACCGCCAACACCTCTGCTCCTCGAGCCCCCTCCCGCTCCCGCGCCAGCTCCTCCTGCACCGCCGCCCTGCGCTCCGCCTGGAGCAGTCGGCGGCGCACTTACAGCCCAGACCTTCAACGTCCCATCCGCTGAGCCCGAAACGAGCACTAGTCTTTCCGGGCCGCCGTACGAAGCGATGAGGTTCGGTTGGCCGGCGAAGATAACGCCGACGGGCTGAGGCAGGAGGCAGACGGACCAAATAGCGTCGGTGTGTCCTTCGAGGCAGGCTTTAGGGTCCACGCGACCTCGTTCCCAGACACGGATGGTGGCGTCTTGTCCGCCGGAGAAGATCCAGCCGTCGCCGTTGGCGCGGCCGCCGGTAGAAAAGCCTGGAAGGGCGGGACAGGCGGCGAGCGAGGTCACGATGCCGTCGTGGCCACGGTGGGTGAAGTAGGCAGAGATGTCAAGGTCGGCTGGGGGTTGGGGTTGATGTGAAGAATGCAGTTGCTGAGGCGATGCCTGTGAATGCTGTTGATATTGTTGGGAGGGACCGTAGTTTTGATATGAGGAAGCCGGGATGATCCAACGTTTGATGGTGCCGTCGTCGCCTGCAGTACAGACCTCCGGTTCCGAGGGCGACCCGCCGCCAGTGAAGATCACGCTGCGGACGACGTCAAGGTGTCCGCGAAGGGCGAATTTGACTTTGAATTGAGTTGGGTCTTGTGAAGCTACGGCGTTGACTTCATCAGCGCGAGCTTCGCCGCCGAGACCAGCAGTTTTGCCTTGAGAGCTACGGCGGCGGCTCATGCCCTGCGAGCCAGAAGATTTTCGGCGATGACTTCCTGGTCCACGGGGAGGTGACTTGGGAGTGGGTAGATGATTGGCGTTACCGGCCGAGGGAAAGAGGTCAGTGTCCGGTCTTCGGCTCATCTGCATGTCGGGTGCGGACGGCTGCTGGCCTTCTGCCTGCTGTTGCGGGTCATCTTCAAAGGTCCAGCCATCGGGCTCCTGGGCAGGTTGGGGCTGCTGTGTGACCTGGCCCGACCGTTGGGGCTGACCTTGATCATTGCCACCTATTTCCCGCCCTCGTGAATCAAAGGTATGGCTGATGACTTCTGCCGGTTCTTCGTACGGTTGTTGCTGCTGCACGGCAGATGGCTGTTGTTGCGTCAGGCCTTCGGCAGCTTGTTGTTCTACTCCAGCATATTCTCTGTACCCCTGCTGTGGCTGTCCAGGGGCGGGCAGTCCACCGAGAGGCTGCTGAGCGTTACCCTGCATCGAAGTCGGCTGTGGCAGACTCTGGCCGCCTCCCAGGGATTCTCTTTGCCTCATCTCTCTCTGCCTCGCATTCCGCACATAGATGTCTTCGACGCTGAGCGGTGCGTCGGGTAAGCCTGTGTAGTTGCCGTTCGGCAGAAGCTGAGGCGGGGGCGGGTGCTGTGGAGGAGTGAGAAGATACTGGATCTCCTTCATGCAGTGCTTGAGGTATTTGGTGGTATTGTCGAGGTATTGTTCGCGTTCGGCCTCCGTCTGCGAGGCGGAAAGCTCTTCGGAAGTCTCGAGGAAAGAGTTGTGTGGAACATTCGACGGTGCTGGATCGGTAGTCAGTATTCTGCTGGCGAGGTTGTCGTCCCTATCGACAGCATGCTGTGCACATTGCGGAATCTCCTCACCTGTAGCTCCAGTCTTCTTCCCGTCCGTGTCTGTCTCTCCATTGCGCAACCGGGTGCCCTTCTCTTTACTTTCTCCACCTTGCTCCCCCTGCTTTTCCTGCCCATGCTCTGGAGGCACGCCATTGGCAAGACTCTGGTTCTTCTTCCTCTCGTTCTTGAGCACCATCTCCAGCATCTTCACCTGCCGCTCGAGCTGCTCGTTGATGCGCTTCGCATGCCGCACTTCGCCCTCCTGCTTTGCGATCTTCGCCTTCATCTCTGCTCGCTCGATGTCCCAGGAATTACGTGCGCGCTCGTGGGCATGCCATTCGATCTGGAGGAAACGCATAACGCCTGTTGTTTGTAAACAAACCATATGTTAGCAGCCATGCCCGATCAACTTCCCACGCTGCGCTTCCAGTTCGGAGCGTACCTTGCAATGTATATTCGGTGCCATGGGGACCTTGCGGGTGCTCCCCCTGCCCGCCTGGCCCATTGCCGCCTCCGCCCTGCTGCTGGAACGACATGTCCGCTCGCAGCTACTCCGGGCTCTTTCCTGCGCTTGGAAATGTGTCCTTATGATCTCCTCATCGAAGCAGGGGTAGTGTCGCTTCAATGCAATCCACGCCGAGGTCTCGGGGGTGGGAAGGCGGACCACGGTGCGCTCTCCCGCTCGCTGAATCTCAATCAATAATTGACGGACGCTCGTAGCGCGGTTTCAGCACCACATTGATTGATGCTGAACAAGAAGCGATGGAGGAGCAGGGAGGATCAAGGGAAGCAATTGGGGGAGATTTAATTGGCGTCGTGGACCGAGTCAGAAAAGCCAACACGCATCACGTAGTCGCATCTCCCGCGTCGCCGTTCGTGAGGGTCCCGAGCAGCAACAGCAACAGCAGCAGCAGCAGCAGCGGAAGCGGAAACGGAAGCGGGAGCGCAAGCGAAGCTCGTGCACGTTCCACCCGAGATTCTGGACGCCGACACCTTCACAAATGTTCACCTCACTTCACCTGCATTTAACCGCCCGCCCTGCAGAGGATAAGCTGGAATTGATATACATCCCATGGCCTCCCAAGGGGATACCGTTATCTTCCCTTCCCAGACCAATGACCTCAAAACCGTCCTGACAGAACTCAAGCGCTCCAACCTGCGCATCACGAACCGTCTGCACTCGATCCACGCCGACGCCACTTTCGTCGCCTCTGTCGCCAAAGCCTTCCACCCTTTACCACTTATCGCCAACGAGCGCTGCGGGAGTTGGTATATTCCCAGCAGTCCTGGCTCCGCAAACCAAGGAAGTGCTTCTTCTACTGCCTCTACCCCTACTCCTTCAGATTCCTGTCGGAAGGCGGGAAGCGCTTACTTCAAATCGACCGATGGTCACCATGGCGAATGGAGTTTCAGCCTGCGAAGGCTGAACTTGCAGATTTTAGACCTGGTGGGGGAAGGCGGAGGGTAAGGCGATCTTTCTTTTTCACCATCTCCTTTCCCTCTTTATCTTCTTTTTATTTTTATTTTTTCTTTTATTTTTAATTTTTTTAAAGAGAAAAAGAAAAGCAAACAATGCGAGAGATTCCTCCTTGTTCGAATTGGCTCCCTCTCCCTTTTATGGCACCCATTCATCACCTGCCTTCAACAGCTATAGACATACTCTCGTTTGGCGTGTTGGATCTGCTTGTCACGACCACCGGGTAGCGGCAAAATCTCTTGCTCTCACTCCTTCCCTGGTCCTTTCTTTCAATTTTTAATTGCAACAGACTGCAAATGATTGAGCAAGAGCGCAATGAACTTATATGAAAATGGAATTCGGAAAGCAACATCGATTTTGGATCAGTAGAAAGAAGTAAATAGGCTAATCAATCTATCCATTCCTTCCTTCCCACTCTACAGATGTATCATCGTCGACTCCACCCGCCGCGGCAAATCCATGCCTGACGCCCTCTCCAAAACAATCCCGATCTGGATCTGCGTCCTAAACCGCCTCCTCTTCCCATCCTCTTCCTCCTTTACCTCAGCAGCCCACGACCTCCACACCCCCGAAACCCTCATCTCCCCATCCGAACACTCCCAGATCCTCGCCCGGATCCCGTCCTTCGTCACCGCCCTCCAAACCCTGCACCTCGACATTCCTTCCCTTCGAGAAAAGCTAAAAGGCAAACCCCTCCGGCCTTTCTTCGTAACGCCTTCGTCAGACCTCATCTCTATCGCAGAGGAAGTGCGCGAGGAGACAAATCAAGACGCGAATAGCTATCACCCTATCATCCTCTGCACGGCGTCGAGCAGGGAGAGCGAAGAAGAAGCCTCGCACCATGTATCGGGTTACGTGCAGGGAGCAGCCGACGACGCGGAAGCATGGGCGTTAGGGCTCGATGCGCAGGGGTTCTGGGAGAACTGCGAGGAGCTGTTGAGGAGCTCGGAGGATGAGTTGCCGGAGGTGATTGGGAGGATTGTGGCGGAGCGGAAAGCGGAGGGGCGGAATGGCAAAGGGGGCAGGAGACCGACTTGGGTAGATCCTTGCGGGAATCTGGCTGTGGCGTCGAATGCGGCTGTTGATGAGGAAGGGGCGAGTGGAGACTTTGATTTGGTGGTTTCGTGTTCCGGGGTTGCGAGTTTTGCGCTAGAGGAGAGGTGGAAGAAACGGTACATTCGCCTTCCCATTTCTTCCTCGGGGAAGCTTGGGTCGCGGCAGCTGCGAAATGAGCTGCCTAAGCTAGAGCAATTACGGTCTTTGCTTCGGCCAGAGAGTAGGCTCCTCGTCACTTGCGAGACGGGCAAGGATCTCTCCGTTGGCGTAGCACTGGCGCTGATCTGCCTTTTCTACGACTCGTCTGGCAGTCTGATCATTCCAGCAGACGATGAGAGATCAGAAAACCAAGTTCTGAACAAGGAGGTCATCAGACAACGTCTAGCGTGGATAATGGTAAGCATGCCAGATGCTTCACCAAGTCGTGCCACCTTGCAGAGCGTTAATGCTTTCCTGCTTGGCTGAACCATGAAAATCACATTGTCCCAGCCATCTCTCCCTTCTCAATCGTCCCTCATATCTTGAGGCACATCGCCCAATAACCGACCCCACCTATTTCATCTTCAACCCTGTCTCAATCCTCCATCTCACTGTCCTCCTCATCCTCCAACCACTTGGACATATATGGCCCATCAAGCCAGTACCCCAACCTCCGATAATACCCTCTCACGCCGACACCAGAAATGACCGCGATCTTCTTACTCCCATGCTCGTCCCTTGCAATCCTCTCCGCTTCCTCCATCAACAAAGTGCCATATCCCTGATGCTGACTCTTCCCCTTAACCCTCTCATGAATCGGCACAGCCGAGCCATAAACATGCAGCTCCCTCACCAAACTACTCGGCTGCTCCACCAGCTCCGGCCGATAGGTATACTTCTCCGAGCACTTCCTCAATCTCAACAACGCAATAAGCAAATCCTGTTTCGGATCCTCATACGCAAGGAAAGTCTCCCAACCCCCGTTCGCAACATAGTCTCTCCGGACAAGTTCGACCTGGTTGGGCCGGATCTTATGTTTGACTTCGTTGACGCCGACTTCTCTCGTCCGGACATCCCGACAGCTCGTCCCAAAATCCTTCATCCGCGCGAGAGCGAGCTCGCGGAGGTTGCCGTTCTCTACTCCTGACGTGACGAGGGGCATGGGGATATCACGCTGGACGCGGTAGATACGAGTCCAGGGTGGGATCAAGGCTAGGATTCTCGCGACGATGTCGATGAGTGTGTTTGGGGTGTAGTTCTGATATCGGCCAGTCCGCCAAAGTTCGTACAGACCTGTGCCACGGATGACGAGGGTAGGGTAGATTTTCAGTCCGTCGGTGCGGAAAGCTGGGTTCTCGAAGTACTCTTGGAATTGGAAGAGGTCGCGCTCGAGCCCGACGTTGGGTAGGTCCGGCATCATGTGCGAGACCACCTTGAAGCCGGCATCTTTGGCCATGCTGAAGGTTTCCGCTACGGCGGCTACAGTGTGGCCGCGGTTCGTGTCCCGTGCGACGTCTTCGTAGAGGGATTGTACGCCAACTTCCAGCCGTGTGCAGCCATAGCGCAGCATGTCCGTAAGGTGGGGTGGGAGACAATAGTCCGGACGAGTTTCAATGGTTATGCCAACGCATTTGGTATTGCTTTGCTCGCCGGCGGCAACAGCCTCGTCGACGTCGTTGGTCTGATATCCTGAGAGGGCGTTGTGAAGCTGAGATATGAACTCCTCGCGGTATTTGGTGGCGAGAGACATGAAAGTTCCGCCCATAATGATGTACTCAACCTTATCCACCGAGTGTCCCATGTTCCGAATCTGATCAACCCGGCCTCTTGCTTGCTCGAAGGGGTCATATCTTGCGCGAATAGCACGCATGGATGTAGGCTCATATCCGGTGTAGGACTGAGTTGAATATTCAAAGTCCGAATCCGGTCCGCCAGGACAATATACGCAAATATTGCCCGTGTATGCAATGTGCGGGCAGCGATGGGGCTTGCACATGACGGCCACCACAGCTATCCCACTCGCACTTCTTATAGGCTTGGCGATGAGTTTGGGTAGGATATATTTCTTATATTGCTCCGGCACCGCGGCAATGATGTCTGTGAGAGGTGGTTGGCGAGAAAGGAAGTGCTTTTTGGCAAACTGGCTACGGAGGCTGTTGAGGTTGATGTCTTTCGGTTTATAGCCTGGCTCTTGCTGGCTCTTTTCATGATCTTCGACGAGGGCATTGGCACAGTCGGCGCATGCGCGCAGGTATCGTTCTGGTTCTGGGGGCAGTTTGGATAGCTTGGCGTTCGGCATGCGCTTCTTTTTGACCGTGTCGGTCATAGTGGCAGTCATAGTCGCCATGACTGCTGCAACGCTCGTGTGAGACGTAAGACGTTGGCAGGTGAAATGGCGTTGTCGAGTATTGCGACTCACGGTAAGTAGGATTGCTTGGTATCGATGCTGCTCTTCACCAGATCCTTATCGCTGCTTATCGGAAGTGGGGCGCTGACTCATCGAGAACGTCCTTCTGTGCCCTTCACGTTGCCATATGCAGACCTACATCCAACATCCGACTACTGCCTCTATGAATGTACTTATGAAGCAGCAATACTGATTTTTGCGTTATCTTGATTGTCCGAGTTATCAACACATAGCCGCAATAAGTCACGTGCGCTTCGAACATCTGCACTGCCGAGAGTTGAAGTTTGGGCTACGTCAAAAGCCATATCGACCCAAGTCTGTCTGCGGACGAACGCGTTACACGATGTAAAACTTAGAACAACTCTTTTTCTCCGGCGCTGGAATCTTTTCTTGCCAAAGGTCTTCTCACTACATCATATCAACACCCAGTTTTGGCGTTTTGACATCTACTAAAGCTCGATCTTGCTCCCCTCAGAGCGCAAGGTTGGCGATATAGAGCACAAAGGAGCTCTGCACATCGGAACTTCGGGCAAGGCGCATGTCATCTCTCGCGATAATGCTGTCGTCTGTTATTGAAAGTTTGGAGGGCTCGAGCATCAGTCCTCCTGCCTGCAAGTTCCCAGGTCTTGCACCAAACTGCTTGACTGCACCCCTTTGTCCTCTTACCCCTTTCCACCCTTTATCGCTTTATGCCACAGTAGGATACGAAATACTGTAGCTGCTAATGCCCACGTCCCTACCAGTTCCACATTTGAACTTCCAGGAACCTAGCAATGAAAGTGCTGACTAAATCAAGGCTTCAGCCTGATTCAGGAGTTCCGAGAGCTTGGCGAAGGGTATACAGATTGTACGCTCGCTGGGCGAGAGAGTCTTGGCGATCGAATGAGGTAAGAAGTCTGAGATATCCAGCTCAACTGCGCCGTTGCAGGCATCTCCGGAGGCGGAGCGAAAGGGCACTGCATGGATGTCGCAGGTCGAAGTACCAACTTCCTTGCCGCCCTCTTCTGATTTTATCGCACAGCGCCAGACTGAGACGGTAGCAGCCCTCGTTTCTCCTTCTTTCACGGCTGTGGGTGTCTCATGGTCCCTGCGTCTCCCCTTTCTTGGTCGTTTCGGAAGATCAAATCCAATCACGCATCTAATCCGGTGCCGACTGTCCACAATGTAGCTGTCCGCCAAACTCTTCAGGTTTTTCCCCTGCTGCGGATAGGCGAACTCCGCAATCAACACCGGAAAGTACGTTCTGAAGTTGTAAAAGAAAGTAACATCGGGACTCCTTTGTATACGTTGCTTGTTCTCAGTACCCTTTGGTACAGACAGTTCCAGAGCTGGGCTTCCGCCGTTCCTTACAAGGCTTAACTCTTTTACCGTGTCATTATCCCCCATCTTTTCCAACCGCAAAGCAAGCGCCGTCAATTCATCTTTTACAGCCTCCGTCACCTCCGCCTTAAAGTACTCTTCGAAGTGAGAGCCTCGCTGGCGTAGGACATACTTTCCCCTTGGACGCTCCGCGCGTGGAGGCTCCAAATCATAGTAGATTTTGTCTTCATAGTAACACCTCACTGTTTCGTTTCTCTGGATGCGCTGGTAAAATTCGTCGTATTCGTCTGCGGTAAGCCGGAAAACGCACCAAGTTTCGTCGGCGTCGATAGATGGGTAACCAGCTTCCAGAGAGCAGATAACGCGGTAGAGCTCGTCGAGAGAAGACATCATGCCTATAGATCAATAGAGAGAATGTAGATCGAGAAGATCTGAAAACAGCGGAATCCACAAGTCTTTTGAACAAAGCTGGTAGGAGTATTCACAAGAGCCACACGTCCTTCAATGCCTGTGATGTTGACCACTTGATAAGCATATTGAATTCATGTGGTTGATGGATTATCAATGTGAATGCGAACGTCACGATTTTGCACTGGCTCATACTGGGATGAGCTCATGAATTTCCCAAAAGAACTGCAGGCCGATAGCTAAGGTAGAAGCATTTGTCGGACCATATAAGACCTCCATGTGATCACTGTGTGTGTGTGAAAATTCGAATATACCTACCTTAGCAATTCAACACGGATATGACCAGCAAGGAAGATGTTGTGATGCTCATTCCGAGCTTTGGTCATTCCCAGTTGCGCATGCTGGACGTGCCGTTTGTCGAGAACGAATTTGCAAGTTCATTGCTTGCCCCTTGAATAGGCACTCACTCATGCTGTAAGATGCTTACGCTGGCTCAAGCGCAACCGTCCCAGATACCACTGCATGATGCTCCCAAGACCTTGTCATGTCTCGCAGCATGGCTCATACTGAGACGCCTCTACAACTTTCAACATGTGCGCAGTTCATGTCAGCATGAGCCACGCTGGGCAGGATGGTTTCGCACTCTTGTCCGGACGCCGGAGTCGGCTCGCAGCTTATGTCCGGACTCGCATCTGACAGTCATTGGCTAGCACAACAACACCACCAAATGTCCGTTCGCCACAACTCTTTGCTTTAGCATTGGCACTGTCTTGTGCGCGGTGTTTAGCATCAGAGACGGAGGCGGCGAGGCAGCAGAATTGTTTGAGTATCGTAGGCAAAGTCCAGGCTGGTGTATCGTCGACATATAAAGTCGACAAGCACATCTTCTTTTCGAAAAGCACTAAACATTGTACATTGTAAAATACTAAAAAGCACCTTCTTCAGTCTTCTGTCTCTTGAATCTCGAGTGAACAACATACTAGCAACCTTACAATGTCTTATCTTTCCCAAATCTTCCCACCTACCCCTACCTTTACTGAAAAATCTCTCGACGATCTCTGCGGCCGCGTCTATATCATCGCAGGCGCTACCAGTGGCGTCGGCCTGGAACTTGCCAAAATGCTCTATGCTGCAAATGGCACGGTCTACGTCTGCGGCCGCTCCCAAGCCTCCACCAACACAGCTATATCTAAGATTCGGGACTCTACCCCCGAACCCACCACTCAAGGCCGTCTCAACCCCCTAATCTTCGACTTGACAGACCTCTCTACGGTTCGATCAGCCGCTGAGCTCTTCCTTGGCCAAGAACAAAGACTCGACGTCCTCTTCCTCAACGCCGGCATCATGACTCCGCCACCCGGGAGCCAGACAACCAACGGCCACGACCTCGAACTCGGCTCGCACTGTCTCGCCCCATTCCTCCTTTGCAAACTCCTCCAACCCGTCCTGGAAGCCACAGCGTCCTGGCATCGACTCTCCTGCACTGCCGAAGGCTGCGGGCAACTGAAAGACCACTTCAAAGGCCGCTCGAAAAGTGTTGCAAGTACGGACTTAGGGGCTCGCATCGTCTGGGTATCTTCTTTCATTTCTCAGGCTCCTAAGGGTGGGGTGCAGATCGATGAGCGTACTGATGCGCCGCGGCTGTTGAAGGGGATGGAGAATTATTTGCAGAGTAAAGCGGGCGAAGTACTGTTGGCCGAGGAGTGGAATCGGAGGTATGAAGGCGAGGGAGTGTTGAATGTGGTATGTCGCCATTGGCTCTTCTTTTCTCTCGAACCTTTGACGGGGCTCCTTGATTCTTTATTGTTGTTCCATTCTATTCTTTTCGCCTTTGCAACGTTTCGACATTACACCCTCAATGCTCAGGATTAGGTTGCCCTGCTAACGGTGCTGATTGATTAGGGAGTTAACCCAGGACTTCTCTGTACGGGTCTACAGAGACACATGCCGGCAGCGCAAAGGGCGGTGATGGTAAGTTCTCCCTCTTTTCGATGCCCCAGAACCGCTTGTGAAAGCTCTATCGACTAACCCAGAGCCCGCTTCGCCGTCATCTTCGATCTAGCATCAGATTTTCAAACCTGCTCGTTTCGGCGCTTACAGTGAGCTTTACGCCGGCTTCTCCCCGGATGTTAAGCCTGGTGACTTTATCATTCCTTTCGGTCGGCGGACGAAGTTGCCCTCTCATATTGCCAAGTCCCTGGAAACGGATACGAGGGGACAGAGTGCGGCGACGAGATTTTGGAAGTGGTGCGAAGATCAGATTCGTGATTATTTGTGAAATCAGGGGGAAATGACCAAGGGGTGTGACTGATTAACGCTTGTATGCATTTCATGAAATTCTATCAAAATGCTCGCAAGTGTCAGTGTGGCAAGTGTACCGTGCAGACAAAAGAGAACTGTGAGACAATTGTGAAGCCAAAGAGCTTGTGTCGATCAAGCTAGATACGAAAGATGTAAGCATGGAGGATTCGCTCCACTGTTTCGTTTTTTTCACCTAACTGCTAAGCACGATAAATAGCCAGCATTCCTTGGACCCCTAGGTACCATCCAGCTCAATTCATCATCCCCTCAATGCCGCCATACCATACGGCGAATTGAAGGTGCCAGTCACCGAACTGTACGCCATACACCAGCCGCCTTCGTAGTAGACTCCAACACAGACCTAAATCGAAATCAGCAATCTCTCCAAGCAAAAGCCCATAGAAAGAAAAGAAGAAGAAGGAAACAACAGGCAAGGAAAAAAAAAAAAAAAAAAACTGCCCCTCAAACCCCAAAGCAGGACAGGATACCGACTGGGGAGAACTCACATCAGCAGGATACCCATCACAAAACCCGGCACAATTGGTAAAATTCCCCTGGAAATCCCTCTTCTCCACGCCAGACCCCATATACATCTCCTCCAACTTAATCCTCTCCAGGTCCGCCTCGCGCTCCATCAGGTACTTCTTGCCCGAAGTCGTGATGACGATGCCGCTGAAGCGGGTGTTGCAGAGGAGACCGTAAGACTGGGTCTGGGCGTCGACGCAGGTCTGCCCGTTCAGGTCGGGACACATGGCTGCGATTGTGCCGGCGCAGGCGGGGGCTGGAGCCGGGGTCGAGAAGGCCGGTGGGCTCCATTGCGTGGTAGGCGTTGTTACCGTGTAGGTGTAGCTGTAGGAGGTTGGGGCTGGGGCTTGTGGACCGCCGGTTGCTTGGGCGAGGGAGGAGATGGAGGAGGGGATGCCGGCTGGTGTTGTTAGTGAGGGGTTTCAGTCTGTGGGTGCGATGGGAATGGGGCGTACTGAGCTGCTGTTGGGCGGAGACCATTGATGCCGCAGCGAGGAAGATGAGTAGCAGCGACATTTTCTCCGGTGCCGAAAGTCTCACTTCTTGAAGATATGCTGATACTTCTTTTTGGCCGGCTCGACAACTATGAGATAGAAAGATGGGTATGATTCAGTGTAGTAGGGCGACACGCCCGAGTATTTGTGGCCCGGTTCGCGACTGGAATGTGATGCGCGTAATACTCGAATTAGCTACAATCCCCTCCCAAAGCAACGCAATCACAATCCATCGTCCGGTCTCCACACACTCCGCATCCACCTCGTATCAAGATCGGCGCCTTCTTCATAGAACCTCAAATCAGTCGCTAATCTGATCCGCCCTTGAGGATCTTCGTTCTTCACCGCGCCGTGGATCATGTATGGGTTATGAAACACGACGTCGCCAGCCTTGAAATCGCCCACGAGCCATCTCCTGCGCTTGCCTCCGCCAAATTTGCCATCCATGATTTCGGCGGACAGCGCGTGCACATCGTGCGAAAGCTGGCTGTCCTTGGCCATGTTAGCATTGAAGCCATTGATGCGCTCTTCCTTGGTGAAGTGTGCAGCTCTCTCCATGAAGTCGGCTTCCATGGCCTTGCCAACCTCTGTAGAGTCTTCCATGTACATGAGTCCGCCACCTTCAGGGCTACAGTCGCCAATCGGGACCCAAGCAGTTAGAAACTCAGCTTCGCCCTGACGCAAGAAGATCCTGTCGTAGTGAATGCCAGTAGAGAAGCCGTTCGGAACGTTATGCCTTCTCCTTGTCAACGCAAGACACGAGAAGCTATTATGATAGAATTTACCTCAGTAGCGTGCGCTTGATCAGAACATCTCTCTCCCAACCCATAAACTCTCGCACGAAGCCCCGTAACTTCCGGTGCTCCAGCAGGAAATTATACATCGGGTGCGTATGAGCCGTCACCAATCGATCGACTCTATCCCGATCCTCTGGCAAGTCGCGGCCGCCGACACCATTGTGCACGACCGGGTCCTGAGTGCTATCGAAGATGCCATCCCTAGGACTTGTGCCGGGCTTCAGGATGCCAGTCGGCTCTAGGTGCTCGAAATACGCCTGACGAACGTCAAAGACGTCGTCTCTAGGCATGACGTTTCTGACAAATAGGTAACCATCCTGTTCGAAACGCCGACGCATTTCTTCCATCGAGGTTTCGATTGAAGTCGCTTTCATTCGACCGACGCTATCCTGGTCAAGGTACTCGCCATAGTTCGAGCGCAACTTTGGAAGCGATTCCGGCTCGTACACCAGCTCATGAGCTGGAACAGGTGCGCTTTGGGTAGTAGTGGCCATCCTGGATCGGATTTGGCACAGAAACAGATAGCTGGCACAGTGAAAATCGAGTCCACATGTTCGCGCGAGAGGTTTTTGGGCCTTGTATGCTTCATCCTGCCAACCTTGCCGTAATCCAACGTCCACCCCGACGAAGTAGCTCCTCTCGATCCCCACTTGTCGGCAACCCCAGATTCAGCCTTAGCTTGTGCGGGGAGCTGTCATCTGCAGCCGCGAATGCGACGCTCGCAACGGGAAGTCTTGCCATATGGGACAAACTTACTCCCAGCCATGCGCCCAGTTACTACTTGTGGTTCCAGACAAAGCTCCCGTAGACCTTGCGCGTTGCAACTCGCTCAGACCTTCCTTCTGCGCCCCTTTTCGGCAACTCTGAACATAAAACCACCACCTTTTAAAACGCAGGCCCCAAATCATCGCTTTCGATCTGGAACGGGATGCAATCTTCCCTAGAGCCAAACCCCAAGACTGCGTCCTGAAAACCCCCTACCAGGAACCCCAATCATACCAACCCAAACCCACACCCATCAACCCCCTCAAACCCCCTCAAACCCCCTAAAAGGTCGTCCCCTAACCCTCCCCCTCCCATCAAACCTCACCCCCTCCTCCCCCAACAACCTCATCTTCTCCTCCGCAAACCTCCCCCGCCGTCCCCACTCCCCCCCAAAACCCCCCAGCGACCCATCAGCCGCCAGGACCCGATGACACGGCACCCCCGGCGCGAAAGGGTTATGCCGCATCGCGTTCCCGACAGCGCGCGCGCACGTCTTGTGGGATGTGCGGGAGATGTGGTCGGAGAGGGCGGCGTAGGTCGTGAATTGCCCCCGGGGGATCTGGCATAGGAGGGAGAGGGTAAGTTTGCGGAAGGGGGTTAGGGTGGAGGAGGCGATGCGGTCGAGGTGGGGTTGCATGTTGGGTGGTTCCTTTGGGTAGTGGTCGGGGGATTCTGATCCTGGGGTTTTGTGGGGTGTTTTGGCCTGCGGGGATTTTGATTTGGGGTCGTGCTTGGGTGGCGAAGAGGGAGAGGGGAGGAAGTAAGAGGAGATCGTGCCAGTGTCGTTCTTCCGTTTCTTAGGAGATGATCGAGTTCCCTCGCCTTCCCCTTTCCGTTTCTTCGATCGCTTCCCCCTCACTTCAAGACTCCGCTCGTCGAGCGCGACCAAGTCAGCTTTCCCGGATGCGAGGCGTTCCGCGAGATCGATGGCAGTGCGTAATTGATCCTCGGACATGTTCTTCACGGCTGGTGACTTGATGACTTCCGTCCAAGGCTTATCCTTCCCGATCGCATTGTCCAGGACGATGCGTGCGAAGCAGTGGTCGAGGAAAACTGGCCATGTGGGTTGGGCCGGATCGCGCGCCTTCGCGAGGGCCGGCAAGCGCTGTTTGTACAGCTCATTCCATTGTTCGCGCAATTGCTCGATGTCTCGGCCTGGATTCTCACTCATGGCTCACTCTATAAGAAAGACTATAAAAGTTCTTGATCTTGATAGGGATGCTTAATGCCAGAGTGATGATATGTAGATAGTACCTAGGTAGCCTTCAGGATCGCCACAATGACGCGGTGGTCCGAGCGCGCGTGTGAATTGGATGGCAGGCCACCTGCACATGCACTCCTCGCAAAGACTACTACCTACCTAGGCATGTACCAACGTTAAGAACGGGATTACGCGACCATCGTAGCTAGTCAATGCGTCCTGAAGCGATCGTGAACTACAAGAGCATTATCACAATCATCCAAGCATTTCTCAGAATGAATGCAAAGTCCAAGCATAGGAGAGAAAGAGAGAGAGAGAGAAAAAGAACCTAGTTGGGTTCGTATGTTTCAAACCTCGTTCATAAGAATGCATACTCAATGATCTCAACGTTCCCATGTCTCACTTGAAACTATCTCCTTCCCCCGAACAGCGTAATCATGTAAAAGAGAATGAAAAAAAAAAAAAAAAAGCTAAGGAAAAGACCAATGGAAAGAAAGTGAAGGGGCAGAACGTGATGAAAAAACGCCTCGCTAATAACCCCCCATAGAATCCCAAAATCGTCCCTTCCACAACCAATGTGTAAAAGCCAGTGTAGGGAGCAACGGCAACCAGCACCCATTGCCTGCCCATCCCAAATCATACCATCTCTCTCTCTCATATCACGCTTGCCGCACCGCACTAACATCCCTCTCCAGATCCACCGTCTCATCCTCCCTCTCACTCCCCTCCTTCCCTCCCTTCTCAACCCCTGCCCCGCTCTCCCTCTCCCTCTCCCCCTCCTCCCTCGCCCTCTCCTTAGCCTGCAACAAAACCCCCGCCAACCCACCCCCCGGTCCGCGTCCACGTCCCGCCATCCCCCTCAACTTGGCCACCCCACTGCGCGCATGATCATGCGGGGCGGCGATGATATTCTCATGGGCCTTGAGATCCTCGCGGTGTTCGACGCGCCGGGTAAGATAGATCGACTGGTCGCGCCTCCCTCTCCGTTCCAAGATCCGCTTCATCTCGTCCTGGTAGGCCTGCTCGTAGATATTCATGTCGACGGCGGAGGGGGACTCGCTGACGACGGGGAATAGAGGGTCTGGCTGGGGGAGATCCGCGAGGTCGGCGCCCCCGGAGAGGGGGTCGGCGCTGCTGGAGCCGATGCTGAGGAATAAGGTGTCTTCGAGCGGGTCGTGGGCGTGGCCCTTGGCGTGGTCGGAGGTGAGGGGGAAGGGTTGGGACTGGTCTTGCGTGTGGAGGACGCTGCTGCTGGGACTGTTGTGCGTGCTGTAGTAGGCTGCAGGGTTGAGCCAGCTAGGCGCGCGGTGGGCGTTCGTCTCCATGCGCTGCTTGAAGCGGCCGTCCGTCTCGCCGGGTAATCGCATAGCTCGGACGCCAATGTTGACTTCGGCCGGCTGCCGGACCGACATCCTGTCCATCTCCAGGGGCAGCTTTTGGAAGTTGTCGTCGATTTCGATTGGTCGATGGACGCCGGCGGTCACCAGGATCCTATCCATGGGCTTCCTGTCGTGGTTATCTGCACTTCTAGCCTGCCTGGGATCCCTTCCTTGACCTCCTGCTTGTAACCGGCCGTCAGCTTCCTCTCTATTTTCCCTGGCTGAGCGTTGGGCTCCAGCACCACTTTCAGTCCTGGCTGACTTCCTCTCCTGCTTAGCACCCTCATTGTTCTGAGCATTGCCATTGCCTTCGGGCTTCTCGATGTCGTCTTTGTCATTTCTTCGAATAGATTGCGGAGGCGCAACTAACCTGTTCGAATCGTTTCCAAACAAACTGTCCGTAAATCCCTGCCGCCTTCTCAGAAGCAATTTCTTGAACTTCTTCACAGCCTTCATGACCACCATCAGGTGCCCCATGTTCCCAGTCACTGCATGATCGATCTCCGACTGCGTTGGAGGCGCTATTATATCCGCGCAATTCTCCCCAGCGCTTAATAAAGGATCGGTCCCGTTTTTAGTCACCCAGGGATGGTTGCGAAGTTCCTTCATGGTTATTCGCGTCTGTGGGTTCTTGTCGAAGATACGCGCCATGAGGTCGCGGAAGTTTGGATCAGGCTCCTCTTGTAGAGGAAGTGGGTCCTCACGGATAGACTGATACAGTTCTAACATTCCTGGTTTTTCGAACGGGATGTGGCCGTAGCGAAGACAATGAAGCGTCACGCCCATCGACCAGATATCCGCCGCTCGACCGCTCACATGGCCATGCTTGGCCACACAGAGTTCGGGAGGCATGAACGCAGGGCTGCCAGCAGACTTCGAGACGTGCATCTCCGACTCCTTCTCAAACATCTCACTTACGCCAAAGTCGACAATCTTTAGGACATCGTCGGCAGTAATGAGGCAGTTATCGGGCTTGATGTCTCGATGGATGATGCCCTGCGCGTGCAGATACTCAATGCCCAAGATCATGTCGCGGAACCAGCATCGACAAGCTTCAGCCGTGTAGGGCTCCGCGCGCTCCTCGAGCCCGACCTTCATTACCACGCCCTTTTTGCACATCTCGAGGACCATATACAGACTGTCCTCATCCGGATCATCCAGAACTTCTATCAGGGCCACCAAATTGTTGTGATTTAACTTTTTCATGATCGCGATCTCCTCCTTGATCAACTCCAGACTGTTGTTCTCTGCGGCGCTCATGCGATCAGAGCTCGTATGCCGATGCAGAGGGCTGTTAAACCCCAGTCCGGCCGCCAGATGTCCCGATCGTCTCGCCTGCTGATTCGGCTTCCGGAGGAGGTTCGATTGGGCGCGCTTCCGGAGTCGCGACTTGGAGAACTCCTTCACGGCGTACTCGTTGCCGAACTGGTCTGCGGCGAGGTGCACTGCGCCAAAGCTTCCCCGGCCAATCTCCTGCTTGATGATGTATTGGTTGATGCGATGGACCGCTCCTCCGTCGTCGTCGGAACTTCCATAGTGACTTCGGGCATTGAGGGTGGTTTTCACCTCGGTGCTCTTGCTCGGCGCTCGCTTGTGGTGTCGGATGGGTGACTGATACATGGGGGCTGGGGCGGACATGTGCCTGACGGGATGGGGCCGCGATGAGCTCGGGTGCAAGCCGCCGCTGCTGTCGGGCAGATTGATGGAGATGCCATGGGAGGGCACAATACCAGCGGCGGCCTCAGCGCCGCTATGGGATCGTGGATGGACATGATGCTGCGGAGCAATCACGGTCGCCTGCTTGACGGGAGGCTGTTGCGACTGCTCCGCCATGCTGGCTAAGATGCTGCAGCCTTCGCTGTCCTGGGTCTCAATGCTCGCTCAATGGGTGGGATGTGCAATGGGTCGCCACGTTGTTTCACATGATCCGAGAAGTTTTTCTTGGGTTCCTCAGGCCTGACCAGCAGCCTTAGGTTAACATACTGTAGGTACAGTAGTAGCCCGGGTTGAATGTTGGCCTGAGTAGGTAGGTTGCCCTGCTTTGCTTCCCACTTTCCTCTCTTAAACTTTCCTTCTTCCCTGCACCTCTTTCCTAGCCCGTCTGCTGATACTCCCGGGCCCCTTCCAAGCGGGTTCCCACCCTCCAGGCTTCGCAGTCAGCGACAGGTAGGCGGGACCCTCCCGGTCGTTCACCCGGTACGTCACCCGAACTCGCTACGGCAGACCAACCGTTCAGACGGTGGCTCAGTCGTGAGCCGTGACGCCAATGGAGGGGCCAATCCCGAGCTAGCCGCACGCTACTGGCCCTATCCGCCCGCCGGTGGCTCCGTCGAAGCTTGGCGTCAATCGGCCGAGCCAACGGGATGTCGTAGGCGCCCTGGAACATCGACCTGCCTTCCAAGCCTGTGAAGCCGCATCCCGTCTGACATTGGTCCTGACTTGGCTGGCGAAGACCACTCTCATGAAATTGATTGCGCTTGCATAACCCTCACAGATTGGAGATAACCACGACATACACGCCTACCAATCACGTCCCCAATGAGACTCACCACCACGATGCAATAATCATCATCTGCCCTATCCACCTCGCCATCCCCACACGCGTCTAGATCGGAGACGCCGATGTAGGGCAGGAGCGCCGGCCGAACTTCACTTCATCTACGTCCCCCCGTCACCTGACGGGCTCCACTCTCGACCACCATGTCGGTCTACTCCTTTTTCATCTTCGACAGACATAGTGAGTCTAGCATTTGGGAGAGATCCTTCCACGTGACTTGGGGAAACACCCAAAATTGACAGCTATCTCTTCCCAAAGCCGAATGCATCTACTCCAAACGCTGGGTGGACAAGCATGCCCCATCCAACCGCCCTAAGTCCTCCGCTCTCGGACACGGCGATGTTCCAGCCTCGACTAAGAAGGCGATGAAGGACAGAGACGATGTGAGTCGACCATCCATCCATCCCGTCATTCGTGGCATTGATCTTCAAGCGGCGCCACCTATGCTACTGCCACTCACCTTCCTTGGACAATGGGGACAGGGGATTCTAACTTGCTCACAATTAACAGGCCAAATTAATCTTCGGCACCCTCTTCTCCCTCCGCCGTATGGTACGGCAACTAGGCGGCGAAGAAGACGCCTTCCTCTCCTACCGCACCGGCGAATACAAGCTACACTACTTCGAGACGCCCACGCAATTGAAATTCGTCCTACTCACCGATACAAGGGTATGTAATCTCCTTCTGGAACCACCAAAAAAAAAATGAAGAGTCTCTGATCCCCTGTCACTGTCACCGCTCGAGCGAATATCCAATCGCTGATGATATGTTATGAAAGGTCGGCAATATGCGCACAGTCCTCTACCAAATCTGGGCAACCCTCTACGTCGAATACGTAGTCAAGAGCCCCCTAAGTCCCATCGAGCATCCCGACGGCATCGGGGTCGCGAACGAGCTCTTCGAAGGCGGTCTGGAACGATTCATAGTAAGTTGATGACGCCAACTTTCTCCCCTCCCTTTCCCCTTTCGCTCATCTTACTCAGCCTATGGAAAGCCACTTTTCTATTCTCTTTTCCATTCTTATCTCGTCAGGATTTCCGATGGGAGTCGCGAAGCTGATTCCTCGTTTTTCCTCTATAGGAGAGCATTTTTGGTGGGGGGAGTAATAATAGTGCTAGCCAACAATAAAATCGAGATGCCTCATCACCAGATCTCGATCGGTCCATAACTCCTCGTCGTTCGTGATCCCCTAGGTCCTTCGCCGGCTTCTTTGTTTTTTCCCCCCTTTTTTCTCCCCCTTGTCTCTTCCGTTTCTTCCTTGAGCATCTGAATTCTTCAGTCTAAGGGAACCTCCCAGATTCCCTTACGCCCGTTCTCCGCGGGGGTGGGGTTGGGGGGGGGGGGGGGGGGGGGGGGGGGGGGGGGGGGGGGGGGAAGGGGGGGAAAGCGATAGAGAAAAAAGTTCGAAAATAAAAAGGAGGCCGTAAAACAAGAGAGAGACAGAGAGATATCTATATATAGCGATTATGACTGCACGTAAACGAAAACCCCCCACACTTCTTTTCTTTTGCTTCCCTATCCCTCCCCCCCTCTTCATCATCTCGTTCTTCTTCTCCCCTCGCCCCGCTCCTTCTCATAGCAACCTCATATGACACTGGCCTTGGTAAGATACCTATGGAGAGTGGGAGGGCGGAAGGGATGGCGAGAGCAGCAGCGAAGGAGGAAGAGAGGGAAGGAAAAGGGACAGGGAGATCTGGAAGGG
Source organism: Hortaea werneckii (assembly GCA_037044905.1). NCBI lineage: Eukaryota > Fungi > Ascomycota > Dothideomycetes > Mycosphaerellales > Teratosphaeriaceae > Hortaea > Hortaea werneckii. The sequence goes on along the minus strand of JBAOKB010000169.1, from coordinate 49,669 downwards.
TGGGAGGGGGCAAAACAGGGGTCTCTCTCTCTCTCTCTCTCTCTCTCTCTCTCTCTCTCTCTCTCTCTCTCTCTCTCTCTCTCTCTCTCTCTCTCTCTCTCTCTCTCTCTCTCTCTCTCTCTCCGAAATCGATCTTGTATCTGCGCCCCCCCCGCCCCTCCGAAAAACAATGGAAGAAGAAACTAGCCCCCTTTTTGCTCTCTCCGTTTTCTTCCCTCACCCCTCCCTTCGCCGCCGCCGTCAATCGGCCGAAAGCAAAACTTTTCGTTTCGCATATTCCGCATCTGCGTGCCCTAGTCCTCCGCCGGATTATGAGGGAAAAGGAACCCTCCGAACCCAGCTCATCAAGAAACATCCACCGTTTTCCCCTCCTTTCCTCCTTTCCTCACCCGACTGGCTCTCAACTCCCTAATGTCCCCCCTTCTGCCTAAACCTCAACAACTCGCTCAAACTCGGCAAACTACACCCATGCTGCAAGAACTCATGTCTCCCCAGCTCCTCCGCCGTGGCGCGACTCTTCACATCCACACACAAACACACCGACAGGAAAGCCTTCAGCTCCTTAGACAACTTCTCCGGCTTCTTGAGTCGTGGGGTGCCGTTCGTGGCGATGAGGTAGAGAGCTTTGAGCGGTTCCTCGTTGAGGTAAGGGGGTTCGGACTCGATCATTTCGATGGCCATGATGCCTAGGGACCAGATGTCGACTTTGGAGCCGTACTCTTTCTGTTTCACGACTTCGGGGGCCATCCAGTAGGGAGTGCCGACCATAGTCGCGCGTTTGGAGCGCTGTTCCGTCAGTTTGGCGCAGAAGCCGAAGTCGGTGATTTTCACCGCGCCCCGGCTCGAGAGGAGCACGTTGTCGGATTTGATGTCCCGGTGGATGATGTTCTGGGCGTGCAGGTGCATGAGGCCTTTGCATGTCTGTTGGGGGGGGGGAGAGTCTGGTTAGTATTTTGCCTTTCTTTTCTTTGACTTTTCTTTCTCGGTGTCAGCATTGTATGGCTTACCTCGTAGCAAATCGTAGCAATCTGATCTTCGCTTATGCTGGCATTGTTGTCGATGATATCGGTCAACGCGCCGCCTTCCATAAACTCCATCACCACCCACAGCTCGAACGTCTCTTCTTGCAGGAAAGCATCCAGGAAGTTGACGATATTGTCATGCCTACTCTCCTTCATGACGATAATCTCGTTCACAATCAGCTCTTTCCTCGGTTGGCTTCGCAGATCCATCTGCTTAATCGCCACTTGCGCTCTCGGACCGTCCTGCCGAGTCAAATTCTGTGCCATAGTCGAAGGCGCATTCTCGCGAATACGAGCCACATACACACTTCCCGATGCACCCTGACCAATCTTCTTCTGCTTGTTATAGCTCTCGAGAGGATTGCTCAAGGATACAACACTGCGAAGCCTGTCCATTACCTGAGCGTCTGTCATGCTAGACATGCGCGCCTCCTTTTGGGGCTTCTCGGCTGGCTCCGGCTTCTTGGTGAGCATCGCCTCGGCTTGTTTAATGGCTGCATCCTTTGCCGGAGCACCAGTCGGCTGCTTGGTCTGCACATTCAGTGGTTTGACCTGCTGTTGCTGGCTGGAGCCCGGTGGACCCTGTTGGGACGCGAATCCTGCTCCTGACGGCTTGCGCGTGAGTGGATGTTGCTGACTCTGGCCATTAGCCGGAGGCTGCCGCGACTGCTGTCCATGTGGTGACGCTCCACTCGGCTGCTTCTGCGGCGATGGTTTGGCACCGTTCTGCCCTGGTGGAGATGGCGCCGGCCGTGATGCTTGTAAGTTGCGAATAGGCATTGTGCTGCCAGGCTGCCCGCTCTTGCTCTGAGTAGGTGCCGGTGGCGCTGGTCTTTGCGCTTGGTACCTTTGGTTATTCGGGCTTGGACTGACATCTCTGGATTCACCGCCATAACCGCCGATCTCTTGCTTCGCCAGAGGCGTTCGGGTCTTGGGTAAGGAGTCGTTGTATTCCCTGTCTTCCTGCTCTTGCCTGCGCCGTCTCTCATACTCCTCCTCGTTCCTTCTGCGCTCTGACTCGGCTCGCCGTCTGCTGTCTTCGACCTCTCTTCGCCTTCTTTCCTCATCGACTGCTCTTTGCTGCAGCGGTGCAGTGTCTGCCCGCTTAGGCCCACCAAAACGGTCTGGCGTCTGCTCTCGTGAATATGAACCACTGGTGCCTACGCTTCGAGCGCTCTGAGAGCTGTCTTGCCGCTGGAATCCCGGCGGTTGGGGTCGTGGGGGTGCCACACTGTTCCCTGCTGTGTATCCGAGCTGCTTTTCCCTGCCCGCCTCGACTGGCGGTGTCGGTGTGAGGCTCGGGTATGTCTTCGGATCATCGGCTCTGACTGCAAGCTTGTCGGTGTAGAATTGCAAAACCTCCATAACCGCCTGCGGATTCTTTGCCATGTCATCCTTAGTCAGAGCCGAGCCTTTCAGAAGGCGCTCCCATTCCACTGGCAGTCCAACGAAGCCACCAGTGACCGGGTCAAAGCCCACATGCACTCGGTGAGCGAAGCCCGTGGGATGTGATACTCCACCCATGCTCGGACAGCGGTCGTAGATGGCATCCATCCAGCTGTAGACCTCGTTATCCGTATCGAACTTTAGGATCCATTGCTTGGAATCCACCTTGGTCAGCTCGACGCTGTTTGGGTAGTTGTCGGAGCGGGTCACATTGTTGATGTCGCGAAGCAGGATCGTGAACGAAGTCTTGCTGCTGTTGTTATTCTTGAGGAAGTCGACCTGCTTCTCGCGCAAGACCAGGAAGCGTTCGCTCCAGAAGGCCTTCATGAAGCCGCCGCCCTCCTCTTTGACCTTGGCCCAGCCATCCTTGACGACGGTAAACTCGCCGCTGCTGCCGTTGCTGCCGGTGTCGGAACGATTGAGCGAGGAGGAGCTGGTGTTGAAATGCATGAGGTTCGGATTGCCGGGCGTCTGCTGGACATTCGGCGTCAGGCTCACTTTCGGTCGGTCAGTTGGCGGTCGCGGTGCAGGGCCAGGGTTCATGAATTGGTCGGGTCTGTAGAGTCTGGAGACGTCAGTCGAGTCAGCGCATCGGGTCTTGGGAGCTGTTTCGCGCAAGCTGTCGGCAGGCGAGGTATGCACTGCGGACGACTGCCTGATGCCCTGGCGCATGCACTTGGGGCGGTTTTCGCGGCGCGATCAGCACGAAGGTGGCGGGCAGACTCACGAGTTCGGTTGGGCCATGTTGGCGGCTCTCCGCGTGCAGAGACCGGGTCTACCAATCTATCCCCTCTCTCCCGTGTCGTTTCCCCAGATGCGCCAAGAGAAGGCGGTCGCAACAGGGCAGGTGAGCGACGGTGGGCAGGGTGTATGGTGTGATGCAGCCCGACGATGCGAAAGCAACTCCAGCGCCCCTCATGCGCCCAACGGGGTCTGCGAAGCCTTCTCTGCAGCGGAGTCAGAGGTGGCAGCGCGACGGGGACTCGTCTCGGTGAAGTGGGATATTGGTGGCGGCGAGGGCGGGGGGAGGGATAAGCCGGTGGAAGCGGACAGGGTCTGGCGCGGTGGTGCGGCTCGGCCAGCGGGTCGGACTCGGCAAGGACAGTGTTAGGAGCAAGCGTACACAGTCTCTCCAAGGTATGGTAAGAATGGAGGAGTCAGGCAGGTCGTCGCAAACCGGGTGCGCGCAGGGAGGGGTGATATGGAAAAGACAGGGAGAACAGGAGTGAAAGAGGGAGGCTCGTCGCGTTTCACGACTTCTCCAGATTTCCTCTCGCTCGTGAAGTAATGTAAGCACAGAAGCTCGCCTCTTTGCTGCAGCGGCGCGCCGGCACCCTCTTTAGCGTCGCGTTTATCCTCCCCCCTCCGCCCCGAATACTACATACTATGTAGGTACTATGTATGTAGCCACACCCAGCGCAGGGACTAAGCCTCAAGACAAGCCTTCTTTCCAGGTTTCTACTGTACCTTAGTATGTCTACATAGTACGTAGTACCATCCTCATCTTCACCTTGGAGCACCTCTATTCCCACACGCCTCCGCTGATCAGCACCTGGAACGCGAGATGAAGCACGGCGAGGACACCGGCTGGATAAGTCCGCATGAATTCGCGAAACGGCCATGGTCCGGGAAGCCAGCAACGTCTTCAGTGTTTCATGGTTGAAACGAGGCATGTTCTCATCATGGAACCCACCTAACGTCTGCTGGCGACGTTGGTCATGTATTCTATTAAAAACCGTGAGAATATCCACACGCCCCGCAAAGGCTAATAGAAACAACCGTCCCCATCGAGTATTGTTCGCTCGTCGCATGTGGAAGATTGTCCCATCAAACCGTGCTTGAATCCTACTACTTCGCCGAAAACTTGCTCCGCGCCCGTAGCTTGTCGCCATACAGGTACAACACCAAGATACCACCAACGCACGCTGCTGTCAATCCTCCCAGTAGACTCGTAGCAGGACCCACGCCCATGCCAATGTACATGGGTCGGCTGAACATGACCGCGGCAAACGCCAAGGTACTTCGCGCGAAGTCGTTGCCGGCAAATAAACTCGCGGCATATTGCGGGTACACCAACGGCAGGTACACAAAGATACACTGCATGAGCACAAACACCCCCATGGTGAAGATTCCAATGCCGATGACGCTGACAATCCAGTGAACGTGTCCGACCGAGCCAGTCCAGCCGAAGATGAACAGACCGACTGGCATCAACAACGAGGCCGGGATAGCCGGGAGCAATCTTCTTTCGGGGGCGCCTAAGCCAAACTTTCGAATCTCCGGTTCGACAATCTTGTAGAGGTAAGCGTAGTAAATGGCGATCGAGAGGACCACGCCGACGATGATGGAGAGGAAGGTAAGACCCATCTGTCCAAGGTTGAATCCGTATCGGTCGATATAGACAAGCGGGAAGGCCTCGAAAAAGGAGTAGTAGATGCCATAGCAGAGGGCGACGTATCCTGCTGTGAAGCCAATCGCCGGGTCCATCTGCTCAATCATTAGCGACCCGTCCCAAGACTCCACGGAAATATTCCAACTCACCACAATCATCTGCATAGGTCTCACCAGCGCCTCAAAAACGACATCCCTCGGCCTCAGATTCGCCTGATCAATCTCACTCTGCGCCATCAACCTCTGATCCCCCGTCAACTTCCGCAACCGTTCCGCCCGCCTCAGCAAAATATTCGCCGCCGAAGTCTCCGGCAAAAACAACAACATGACCACAAAAATCGGCCCGGCCAACCACAAAAGCTCCCACATCGCCCACCGCCACCCTTCCACCGTCACACTAAACCCGGCGATCAAGGGCCCCAACGCCGGCGCCGCCGTCGCCGCAAACGCCCACAGACACAGCACATACGGCAATTTCACCAGCGAAAACAAATCCTGCAACGACGCGCCCCCCGTCGCCAAACACGGACTCCCAAAGAACCCCTGCAGGAACCGCAACCCCATCAGTCCCGCGAAACTGTCTACTACCCCGCTCGGCACGAGCAGGATGACAAAGATCCCCATCGTCACCATATACGCCGGATTCCTCCCCACGCGCGGGATCTCGCTCAAAGGCGAGAAGATCAAGGGTCCGATGCCGTACGCGAGCACATACAGCGAGAGTCCTAGTAGTGCCGTTTCTTCCCCTACATGGAATTCGGCCATCACGCCCCCGATCGCCGGCGTGTAGATCGCGGATCCCATGTACACGGCTAGGGTGTAGAGACAGATCTGGAGGCTTACGAGGGATTTCTTTGCGAGGGACCAGTTTTGGGGGTTCGAGGGATCCGTCGTCGTGTACCAGTCGACGAGGATGTGGCCTTCGGCCGTGCGTTGGGGCAGGACGGGATGCGAGGGGATGGGTGCTATGGCGTTGGTTGTTGGGGTTCTTGTCACTGTGGCGGCGGCGGCGGTGGCGAAGGCGTTCTCGAGGTCGGCGCGCGTGTGGGCCCGGGAGAGGGCTTCGCGGGTGGTGGTGCGGGAGAGGGGGTTGCAGGTGGGATTTGTGGTGGTCTTTTCCATTCCAATGTGGCTGAAGCCGGAGTGGGAGGTTTCCATTCGTTCTAAGGCTGGGCGGTCTGCACTGGGGATCTGAGGATCGTCATTCGGTCGATCGGTGACATGCACGATGGGCTCGCTGGGCTCGAGACCGGCTTTCTCGGGGTCCACACTATCTTGTCTGTCGTCCGCGGAAGGAGTCGAAATTGGGCTTAAGGTAGGTTGTGTCCTTGTCTCAGTCTTTTCATTGACCATGTAGCCGTGAGGACATTGGAAGTCGGGTCTTTCTTCGGGATACTGAAGCACCCTGTTACCCGTCACGTAGCGGATGATTTGCCCTATAGGCGCATCGCGGAAGAGGTCTGCCATTGGAGGGTTGCGTGGTATAAAGCAAAACGGCCAAAGAGAGGGGAGAGCGTGATCTTGATATGGTTATGACAAGCGTCCAAATACAATTGAGATGGCAAGTCTCGCTTTCCGCAAACAAGACGCTGTGCCAATAACTCTTTGCGACGGGTTCGGTGCGAGAAATTCATCATCGGCCATGCAATCATCCCCTCATATAACATTCCTACCGACCTACTAGATTAGGGCTCATAGTGTATACCATAAGCAGAACCATTACGGATCAATGCCATCGGAGCAATCCAAACGCCGTACCAAGGACTTGGAGATCGAAGAGCCCCGCCATACATAGGTAATCCTTCTGAGCCACGTCGCCAATGGCACAATCAACAGCGCCGCAAGCAAATAGTACACTGAAGCTCGGCGATGTAAGATGTTACAAAGCAAGTGAGATGGCTTGCATCTCGCTTCCTAGGCCCCATGTTGCTGTGTCAGCGTAAGCTAAGGTAGATAACTAAGCCGACCCGCTTTTCTCTTCTCGTGGGGGTAGTACTGTAAGCAGACCTCACTGCGTCACAAACTGCCGCGGTGAATTGTTTCTAGGGGCGGGCGACAGGATATGTGCGAGGAATGGCGTGATTGTTGAGTGATCATGCCTCTCCGTGAAGATGCCATCTGTTGGAAGAACTTGGTTTGTGGAATCCTGCGCTGAACTTGCTTGTGCCTACTTCATGGAGGATGCCAAGTACTTGGAAGCACGGAAAGAGAAACTGCCCCCAGGCACTGCTGATTCGTATCATTGCTTCTGGGCGTAGAAATGACATGATCCAGCATACGAAGGATCCAAGACCCAGGTCATTGAATTGAGAGCGCCGGCTCTCTCGGATCGCTTTCTCTTGGTCAGTGATGTAAAGTCTGACCGACGACGCTGCCTTCGAGACGATTGTGATTCTGTAGCGGCGACCTTTGCCGCCATTTCCGGACCTTCAGCAGCATATCCCGACTCGCCATGTGTCGGGCCGCCAGGTAAATGGATAGCGTTCAGAGGGGAGCCATATCTCGCGCAGAAGGTCAACGAGAGGACATTGTCGTGAGTTGGACAGGAGTTTCCAGTGCGACTGAACAGTGACACCAAGCATGATGGCAGATCTGATCTCGCTGAGTCCAGAGGTAAGCTCGAAGCGCTGCTTCAACCAGGAAGATGCGGCTGCTGTCCTTGGTAGGCAGCGCAATACCCGTCGAAAACTGCTCGCCCTTGCTGCCGCGAAAAGATATCTGAGCCATGGAATACCTTTCATGTGACTAAACAGATGTCTCGAATGATGGAGTGCTGCTTTCAGCAGCAACCGCAGCACATCCTCCCGCCCTTTCCGCACCACTGCCTCAGCACGTGACACAATCAACCTCAACTCACACCTCCGCATGGACCAGAGGACCCCCAAGACCGACGGCATAACCCCGGCCGACAAACCCATCATTAATAAATAATTAAAAGCGGTCACTCCCTCCATGGTACGGCCCTTCGGGACCGGTAGCCATCATGATCCTACCTTCGGGTATTCAGGTTCAACCCCTAGTACTTCGGTACGATCAGGGTGGTGTCCATGGAGATATTATACCGTGGAGTTCCTCAGGTCGAGCTCAGGAGCGGGAATTGTTCCCACTGCCTCAAACGACGTCGGACCCACTTACGACCTCAATGCTTTCTTCGGGGGGCGCTGTCTTCGGATGGGGGGTCGGGGCTACGATGCAGTTATGTAATGGTTGCTCGAACCTTCCATTGCTTTTTGCTGGTTTTGGGTCTTCTCTTTTTGGATGGAGTTGACGCTGTTCTTCTGCCTTGTTGTACTTTGTTTTGATCTCTCTTTTTAGTTCGCACCAGACCAGGTCGAGTTTCGATCGAAGCATCTCGCAAGCTCGTACTCAGCACGTTTCCCGAGCCTCTCTTTCGTGAGGACTCTCGCCGCCCACATGGTAATACGCTCTTTCGATAAGATCTCCCTGGATACCCTCACATGTGCATGGTAGCTAAGTCCCTCATACTGTTCAAACTTGATCTCATAGTCCATTGGCGTATCCCACCTGCACTTGCTGTCTGCAGGAGGGGAGTCAGAAGGCCTTGAAGCACTTGATGGCCGATCACCTGGTGCCTCAACTGCAAGACATGCAAAAGGTGCGTTAGAAAGACCAATGATGCTGACCAAGGTGCTCCGTTCGGGCGCATCCGACTCTTCGCACAGGCATTCGCAAACGACGGGAGTGTGCCTATCTTCACATGGCTGGCAAAACCCCGGCTTGCAAACCATTGTTTATAAGAATGAACGAGTGACCAGTCCGGCATGGTACGGGCTTGCCCGGTAGCCATTAGAGCTACACAACTAATTTATACGTTGCGTCCAGCGCGCCAGTGCCACAGCGGTAAGTAAGAGTGAATCTCCCCTGCTGGGGCTGAGATGAGCCGTCTTCGCCGCAGAAGCGTCCAGGAGGCGCGGACCAACGTGTAAATCTGTTGTGTACTCAAACCCCTAAACGACATCTCCTAGCGGCGATGCAGTTATGTAATGTTCGCATTAATTTTTGCCCCTTTTTCCCATCTTCTGACCCTGTGTATGTCCACATGGCTGGCGGAACCCCGGCACGCAAAAGAGCCCTTATAATTGTAAAAGGTGATCGTTCTAGCATGGTACGAGCTTGCCCGGTAGCCATTAGAGCTACCCAATCAATGTACATGTCCATCGCTTGCGGTCTAATGGAATGCAACGCGCCCCCAGTGAGGGGAATGCGGTCAAATACCGGACGAGCGGATTAGCTCGCAAGGGCGGATTAGCTTAGAGCGGAAGAGCAGATAGCTCAGCACAGTCATAGGCGGGCGATGAATGTGTACATTGATTGTGTAGTTCAAACCCCCAAACGACATCTCCTGACGGAGTTGCAGTTATGTAATGTTCGCATTACTTTTTGGCCTTTTGCTCTACCAGCGACCCTGTAGTCTCATCATGTTGAACGAGCAAGGCTGGTTTCGAACGAGGGATCTTGCTGACCGTGCAGTGCACCTGCCATGGTTGGCATGCTCCTTCTTGTTTTGAAGAGCGGGTGTTCCCTGTCCGAGATGGATGACGCAATCTCTATCGAGCATCCATTTCCGCCGCTACAGCCGTGCAGACATAAGCAGCGCACCTAATTGAAGCGGCAGTGTCCACTGCGGGTCGTTGGACTGTGGTATCGAACATGATAGAAGCGGAAGCCCTTCGGCGTCGTCCACGAAGCTTGCAAAGGTTCAAACATTGATACAGCATTATGGAGCAATGCCAGTATCCCACCAATGATGCCCTGTCCTCCACCAAATACGCTGGTGCTCGAAGCAATACCACTTATCATCCGGCTGCCCCAAACCCAGACCTCGTAAGGGACTGAAAGGGACAGGCTCAAACAGCCAAACGCCTCCCCGAGCGAAGTCGTCCACCAAGAGCGGCGCAGTGTAATAAAGCCAGGTATTCACAAGGAGGAAATTGAGGCACCTGGACAGCCAGATCGGACACAGTGCCGCGATACCTGCCTTCTTGAGTAGCTGCACAGTAGCTATTTGCCCCACGATGCCGACTGCTTGTAGCAGGAAGAAACACATAGGACCGCTCAATGGCCTAGTATCGCCAAGCTGAGTGAAGCTTCCACACGCGTGAAGGCAACCCGAAAGGAAGAAAGCCACAAAAAGCGAGATGAGCTTACCAAGCGAAGACCTTTTCTCAATATCGAGCAGCTCTAGCAACCGATTGGCGGGAGCTTCAAAGCCAAATCGGAAGATCTGATGCCACCAGCCTCCCCACCACCCAGCAAGGCCTTTGTCGAGAACATTGTTGTAGGCGCCGAACATGTCGTACGGGTTCATCCAAGCTTCGCCACGTATGCCGACGCTTTTGGGTCCGAGAATACCACAGAAGAATGCTGGCCCAAGTTTGAAGATGTACCAAAGGGCAGTGTAAATGGCGTAGAGACTGAGTAGCATGCGGTACATCTTGGTCAGATGAGATGATTGGCGAACGGTATCGGGGAGCCAGTGCGGTGCAGCTGCGTCTATGTAGCCTGGAAGTCGATTAGCATCCATATCGAGAGATATTGTTACCTCCGTACGTACCCCAAAAGTAAGGATCATGGTGCATGATGGTTTTGATGGCGTCCAGAGCCAAATATCCGTACGCAATCCCAATTGTAACGTGTCCCAACAGTTCACTCTGGTTGCTATAGCGTCTGATACCAGTCTTGCTCGTGAGTTTGCCATCCGCGTCTTGCTTCGAGGTTGGTTCCATGCCCAGATCAATTTGCACTGAATAAGGGGCCGGCGGTACACCATTGGTCTCGTAAGTCCAGCCAACACCGCGGAAGTTCGTGAAAACATCCAGAACCCAATCAAGTCGCTCAACCGAAAAGAAAGAGGGATAACATTGCCAGAACACCCTTTGACGTTTCGAGGGTGTGAAATGCTTCTGATCTGAGGTTTCCTCACGAACTGGGCCAGCTCGTTTCCGGAGCTCAGTCGGTTGCCCATTGGAAGTAGTCGAACCGTTGCTATGCTTGTGTATCGCGTCGTCAAGAGGCGTCATATTCGGGTCTTGTTCTGAGCGCTCGTATCGTTTAAAGTCGGACTGGCAATCGTATGCGATGGTGATGGCAAAGATCCAGAAAATACCCCACGCACACATCAGCCCGAGGCCAAACGCTGCTGCTGCGCTCCTTGCCTGCATGTTTAGCATGCACCAGATGTGGAATGCTGTGGACATGATAAATATCGGCCAACGAGAAACTTTAAGGAGTGGCGAATTTCGGTGATCGACGAGTAAGTATGCCAGGACAATCGCAACTCCTGCTGATACCCAAGGATAGATACATGGATAAACTGTCCCACTTTCTACCAGGTTGAAGTATTTCTTCATAGTAAAGGACGACCTCCCGTGGAGATCTCAGGCCAGGGGGCAACATCAGGGAAGACCAGACGAGATTCAGGCCTTTGGAGGGGGCTGAAGCCCCAAAATCAAGACCAAAATGGCATCTGAGGCAAAGTTCGTCAAGCACTTGAGAAGCAAATGTCAGTATAATCCCAACGCCATAGTTAATAAGTTCCACTCACCTTGGGGAAGAAAAAGACAGCCATCAACGGTGATGTGCGTTTTCGAGAGAGGTCGATGACATAAGGACAGGGATGCGACGGTCGGTCACTGGCGTCGCGCCGGCCCTTTCACTTCGGCCGACTGAATGTGCAAGTCCGCCCAAATCGATAGAGATCTGCACGGACACTTCTTTGCCTCCACCTCCCCTCTGTCATCCGAATAAAACATTCGCTTTCGCCGTAGCATACCCTCACTCCTTCTTGTCAAATCTTACCTTGGCTAGCTCGCGCCAAGCGAGCCCTCGAGAGTCAAGATGGTCAACATCACGGACCGGATCAAAGAGTATGTGCGCTGCTTGGCGTTTGAAGCATTCTGTCAATATGTAGCTAATGCGGGCACAGGATTGAGGATGAGATGAAAAGGACGCAGAGTAGGCAACTCAAGACGTAGAACCAAAATTTCCGAAGACCGTGCTAATTGCTCAAAGAAAACAAGGCCACTGGTACGATGCTCGTTGGACACCTCCACCCACACAATCGCTGACAATGAGCAGAGTACCACTTGGGTCTTCTGAAAGGGTAAGTATGAGCATTCTCAAACGATAGGAAGAAGAGTATTGACATTTGCACAGAAAACTTGCCCGATTACGCGCACAACTTCTCGAGCCTGGCCCGGGATCCGGCGGCGCAGGTGGCACTGGCTTCGATGTATCCAAGCACGGAGAAGCACGCATAGCACTTGTTGGCTTTCCTTCCGTCGGCAAATCCACCTTCTTGGGTAAGGTGACCAAGACGAGGTCCGAGGTAGCAGCCTACTCTTTCACAACTCTTACAGCCATACCTGGTGTGCTGGAGTATGGCGGCGCAGAGATCCAATTGCTCGATTTGCCGGGTATTATCGAAGGTGCCGCCGAGGGCAAAGGTCGTGGACGCCAAGTCATCAGCGCGGCGAAGACGAGCGATATGATCATCATGGTGCTCGACGCGACCAAGCGTGCCGAGCAACGAGCCCTCCTGGAGCAAGAACTCGAGGCTGTGGGTATCAGGCTCAATCAAGACCCGCCTAACATCTCGTTGAAGATCAAGAAGGCTGGCGGCATGAAGATCACTTTCCAGAACCCACCGAAGAACCTGGACGAGAAGATGTGCTACAACATCCTGCGCGACTATAGGATATTGAACTGTGACGTGCTGGTGCGCGATGAAAACGGTAACGATCACACTCCTTCACCTCGCGTTGTCCTGTCAACTGACGTTCATCCCACCGCAGCTACCGTCGACCAATTCATCGACGTGATCATGAAAGATCACCGGACGTACATCAAGTGCCTGTACGTGTACAACAAGATCGACGGCATCTCGCTCGAGTTCCTCGACGGGCTAGCCCGGGAACCCAACACGGCCGTCATGTCGTGCGAGATGGACCTGGGCGTCATGGAAGTCGTGGACCGCGCCTGGGAAGAGCTCCAGCTGATGCGCATCTACACGAAGCGAAAGGGCGTTGAGCCGGACTTCAGCGAGGCGCTGATCGTCCGGCAGAACGCCACCATCGAAGACGTGTGCGATGCTATTCATAGGACGCTCAAGGAGAGCTTCAAATGCGCCCTGGTCTGGGGCGCGAGTGCGAAGCATGTCCCGCAGAAAGTGGGGTTGGGGCATGTCGTGCACGACGAGGATGTGGTGAGCATAATAGGAACGAAGAGTGGGTTGGCGGCCAAGTAGCCGTGCCCAGTACAAAAAATTTGCATCTAAGTGCTAGAAATCAAGCAAAGCCAGCATCGATTCTGGAAGAAATTTATTTAGTCCCACCTTTCAATGCCCTTCAGAACCACGCCTTCACCATTGTGCTGAATCAATTTTCCAACCTTGAGCGGTTCCGCGCCAGCTGACGACAGGGCCTGCATAGCAGCATCGACCTTATCCGCCGAAACTGCGATGACCATGCCCAGCCCAGTATTCCACGTCCTCGCAAATTCTCTGCTTGTCACCTTTCCAGCTTGCTTCAGCCACGAGAGCGTAGCCGGGACCGGCCAGGTCCCGACATCCATCTCCGCCGCGAGATGCTTCGGCAACATACGCGGGATATTGTCTTCAAGACCACCGCCAGTGATGTGAGCCATACCCAGCAGCACCTCCTGATCAATGGCTGCCTTCAGCGGCTTGACGTAGATCCTCGTAGGCTCCAGCAGGCTCTTCCCGACCGTGGTGCCCTTGTCCCACGGCGCCTGGTCCGTGAAGGACAGCCCGACTTTCTCGATGATCTTCCGCACGAGCGAGAAGCCGTTGGAGTGGACGCCGCTGCTCTTGAGACCGATGAGGATATCGCCTTCCCTCATGGCGGCCTTGTCGGGCAGGACTTTGCGGCCGCGTTTCAGGGCGCCGGTGGCTGCGCCGCCCGCGTCGAACTCCTTACCTTGGTACATCCCAGGCATTTCGGCCGTCTCGCCGCCTACCAGCGCACAGCCGGCTTGTCGGCAGCCCTCTGCTACGCCTTCTACAAAGCGTGTAGCATCGCGCACGTCGAGTTTCGAGCAGGCGTAGTAGTCCATGAATGTGAGCGGTTCGGCGCCTTGCACGATGAGGTCGTTGACGTTCATCGCTACCAGGTCGATGCCGACGGTGGAGAAGTCGTCCATGGCGAATGCGATCTTCAGCTTGGTGCCGACACCGTCGATGGCCTGGATCAGGGTCGGTGGCTCATCGTAGCCGGCAGCTTTCAGGTCGAGTGCACCGCCGAAGCCACCGATCTCTGCGTCTGCGCCTGGTCGTCTCGTCGAAGCGACTGCTTTCTTGATCGACTGTACCAGCTCGTTACCGGAGTCAATGGAGACACCAGCGTCTGCGTAGGTCATGCCGCCAGTCGACTCCTTCTTTGCGCCGTGCTCAACAGTAAGACCGTCCGCTGCTGGTTCAAGGAGCTCCCATCGGCAATTGATCTTCTCCTTCTCAAACTGCTGGCAGAGGTGCTTGGCAATTTGTTCAAAGTTAGTCGTAGCCAAGGCGAGGATTGTAGGGCCGGCACCAGACAGGCAGATACCTAGCAAGCCTGGGTGTGAAGTCGGAGTCACTGATTGCAAAATCTCAGTCAATCCAGGAATGAGAGTCTTCCGGTACGGCTGGTGGAACTTGTCTTGCATGCCATCGTAGATGAGCTCGGCGTTAGGAGGACTTTGACCGAGTGCTGTGGTCAGGAGCGCGACGCGTTGCAAATTGTAGATAACGTCCGCCTTCTCGTACGAGGAAGGGAGAACACCCCTAGCTTTAGCAGTCGAAACCTCAAAGTCCGGAATGATCGCTATACACTTGATCTCCGGAGCCCACGGGAAACGGATATGCTTGCCAATATTCTCAGGCGGTATCGGCGGCTTCAGACCCGTGTCGACACCTCCCTGCGGCGCGGGCAGGACCTCAGCTAGCGGGATCTCCTTCCGCTTCATATCGTCCGGATCAAGCTCCTTGAGGTAAGAGCCCACGAATCCTCCGTAGAGAGCAGCCGCCACATTGTCAGGGTGGCGTTCGATCATCAGGCAAAAGTCAAGCAAGCGGTCTTTCGAGAGACCTAGCTTACCAATCTCGTTACCGAGCGAGACACCTGCAACGACAGCTGCGCCTGAAGAGCCGAGACCGCGTCCAAGCGGGATGGGATTCTTGATATGGACATGCGTCGGCTCCGGGAATTCGCGCTTGTCATGGCATCGTAGTACGTAGAGAGCAGTCTGCGTGATCAAGTTCCGGTCCGGCGAGAGGTCGACATCTTCCGCTCCTTGGCCTTCATACGTAATACGGCAGTTGTGAGAGGCGCCCTTTGCGCTCTCGTCGCCAACGGAGACTTGGAGCTCTAGCCAGAGCGACAGTGACAGGCCGATAACATCGAATCCGGGACCTGGGGGGAGTGTGAGTCAACAACAGTATTCTTCGAAGAGAAGATTGCTCTGTAATTGTCCATACCTATGTTGGCCGACGAGCACGGTACCTCTGATTGGTATTAGTCAAATTCTGCAATCCCCCAGATTCGATATCTCAATCATACTGATGGTAATCATTGTGGCACCACAAGAAGGTAACGCCAACCAGGGTGTTTTGTCCAGACTTGCGGGAAAGGTAGGTCTACACCACTACCATCTAAAGAGTGGCCCCTACTTTTTCTGTTTTCTGTTACGCAACAATCTCCTTCACCTCAATGCGATGGACCGAATGAAGTATTCAACCCGAGTCACCTCAGGCACCGGGGATACCTTTGCCAGGGTCTGGAATTTCACTCGCTGTGAAGATCTTTGCCCCACACTTTTTCTGATAATTCGGGGTGAGCGCCGATGCCGGCCGACCACGATTTCCCCAACTTCATCTGTCCTGAGGATGCATTTACTGGGGACTTGACTGCCCAGGTGACGTGTGCGAGGCGGTCATAACGCTGGAATGTGCGTAAAGCTGCCCGGTTCACAGCGTTTACAAATCCAGAATCCGCAGACGGCGGGAACAAAAACAATCTAGACGGAATGAAACAGAAAGAGGCCAAAAAAAAAAAAAAAAAAAAAAAGCACTCTCCAAACCAATCCACCGTTTCCATGGCTACGCTACTTTATGGGGGAAAATGCTCTGTGCCTAATCATACAACACGACGCGCAGCGCACGCCCTCGGGACGCATACTGCGCGTCTTCTCCCTTAAAAACATTAAACTTCTCTCCGCCCTCCTCTTCTTCACCGGAGTACGCCCTCCATGGGATGCCAACGGAAGCCTCCTTCCTACCGACGAATTCACACTCCGTTGTTTCTGCCGTCGTCAGAGAGCCATCTGGAGAAAGAGACACTTTGGTTTGAAGGGGGCATGCCAGCTCGCGTACGCTTCTGACATAGTCGTCCGCATTTGACCCTTCTTCGTGTGTAGCTTCTGGTCCGGATTAGGGGCAGGAGGTGAGAAGCGAAAGGGAAGATGAAGCTTGTGGGGGGAGGAATCGGTACCAGGTATCCGCGTGAGCTTCTGCTCGGTCAAAGGGTCGCGCGCTTGAGGCTTGTGAAACAGGAGTAGCTTTTGAAGTAGGTGCCCTGTAGCAAAAAATTGCCGTTTCCACCTCCTCTCACAACCCCACGTTTGCATCCGGAGAAAAGGTGAGAGTAGACGGGGTTTCCGCATTGATGTTTGCATTGTCGTCGAGCATGGAGGTCCTTTGCATGCTTCGCCGACGAGCCGAAGAGGGGGATATCGAAAAGCACCAAATTGCCTGTGCCTTCTAAATTTGCCAATTCGAAATCCTGGATAGTTTTTCCGAGGCATTCGGTATCCTCGATTTTCCCGGTCGACCAAGCCCAAGCGCAAAGAGGCATGTGAGGGGCAGAAACACGGCTAGTGGGAGGCTTGCGTGCATGATCGCAAGGAAGGGTATTAAAGAAGGTATCTACGTGAGCACGATTCCCATGTAGTCCTGACCACCAAATGCCTTGCCGCAACTGGGACACTTCCGGCTCCGGTTGGAGATCAGGTCCTTGACGCAAGACTGGCAGAAGACGTGGCCGCACAACTTGATGACAGTGTTGCGGATATTCGCGTTGCAGACGGGGCAAATGGCGAGTTTCTAAATGAAGAAACCAGTCAGTATAGGCAAATTCAAAACATGTTTGAAAGTTTTTTTGTAGGAAGTTGGTTCACTTACCCTCCAATCGTCACTCGAAGCACTGTTCTCGTTCGCGCGCGTCTTGCGAAGGCCCTCAACCTGCTTTTTCGAATCTTCCAGGCGGGTAACAGTGCGTTCGAGCTCGACCTCAGCTTCTCTCTTGCTCTTCCCAGCGGCGAGAACTTCCTTGTCTTTTTCGGCGACCATTTTCTTCAGGTCCTCGATCTGCTTTTTCAACCCTTCCACAACGATCCCCGACTCCTTGGCCTTGGCTTCCAGTGTCCGATGTTGCGCAGTCAGAGTTTTCAGTCCTTCCTGCGATTCTGCCAGCTGACGCTCGAGGTTTGTGACGAGTTCTCGGGTCTTGCTCTCCGAATCCTTTAATTGCGTGACAATCTCGGAGGAACGCGCAGATTGGGACTTGAGAGTGCGTAGCTCATTCTCGCGCATGTCCTTTGCCTTCATTGCCGCAAAGTACTTCTGGTCTGCTTTGGCTTTCTCCGCTTGCAAGCGCGAGATGGTTTCTTCCTTGGCTGTGATCTCCTCAACTTTCTTCGACGCAAGAGCGGATGTCTTACGCCAAGCGCTTTCCATCGATGACAGCTCGTTGGTAAGTAAGACTTGCTGCTGCTCAAGAAGTCGGTTTCTACTCTTGAGGGCTTCAGGCTCCAGATTCTTGTTGTCCTCGGCGCTGGCAGCGGGTTCTGCTTCACCAAGTCGCAATTTCACACGCTCAAGTTCGCTTTCAAGGGATCTTATCCTTGCGTCTCTCGCATCGGCAAGTTCTTTGGCTTGGTCAGCTGATAACTTTCTGTTCTCCTCATGAGTCTTTCGAATGTTCAGCTCTGCATTGAGTTCATCGCGAACATTCCTAATCCGCGCCAGATCTGTCTCGGCGCGCGCAATCTGAGTTTCGGATTCGCTGATGCTTTCTCGTGTTTCGTCGTCAATATGCTGCCGGAACCTCGTCCGATCAGCTGCGTACTTTTGCGCTTCTTCCCGGAGCGTTTGGTTCGTAGCTTCAAGATCATTGACTTTGGAAATCATGGACTCGTATTGCGCTTTGAATGACTTGAAGAGCGATGTTTCAGCATAGTCGTCGTCGTTCAGGCTGGCAAGTTTGGTGCGTGCAGCCGAGAGGGCGTTGGTGAGACGCTCGTTTTCAGCTTCAATTTCCTCCACCTGCGCTTTCTGCTTCTCGGCCACAGCCATGGCTTCTTTCCGCTGAGACTCTATCTCGGCGCTCGTGATGCCATTCTCAAGCTCGCCATTCGTAAGAGATTCGGACCCTTCTTTCTTCACACCCGGTGTGCTAGTCCCACCTCTCTTCCCGCCTGCAGGAGATGAACCTTCACCGCCGTTCGCAGCTCCACTGCCGAACATTGCTTGCCGCTCCAGCTTCTGCACTTGAGAGCTCTTTGCGCGGTCCAGCATCTTCTCTGCCTTGATGTAGCGATAGCTTGCATTCTCAAGTCGCTCCTGCAAGCTTTCCTGGTCTTCAAGCGCAGTCCTTAATTTGATTACATGGTCTTTTTCGCGTGCCAGCAGGTCGTTGACTTGTTTCCGCAAAGCTTCTACTTCGGGCTGTGTTTGTGGTATACGGCCGAAAAGGTCATGTATAGCGCCCTTGATATTCTCTGAACGGGCCTTAAGGTGGGTGGAGAAAAGTTCGTTGTCCTCAAAGCGAAGCTTAGAGCCATAAATGTCGCCTCCGTCCTGACCACTTTCTGCGTCCTGTCCAGCAGACGGCGCAGGTAGAGTCTGCGCCGCCAGAATTCGCACCTCATCAAGAAGTTGTGAAAACCAAGCGTCAATCGTGCGCAGGTGCTCGTCATGAAATTTCGACTTGGAGAGTAGCGTGTTGTACTGATCCTCAAAGTCCTTCTTTTGCCTCTTGTATTCTTTCATCTGGCGCATGATGGCATCTTTTTGGAAGTTCTATTAACCGCATTTGTCAGTCCTTGCTCTTCCCTAATGTTTTCCTATCCGTCAAGCGCTTGGTTTAGTACCATGGCTCTTCACCGGCGATGTCCCACGAGCACAAGAGCAGTATCGTGTCGTGCGCGTGCTGTCTCCCTGGCCATGATCCCATTGTTTCAACTTACCTCTACATCCCTCTCCTTCTCGCCGTCCATGCGCATGGCCTGTCCGTTCTCATCCTTGACCAACCTCTTTCGACTTGGCGCCAGATCGTCGCCTGCGTCGGCCGCGAGGGACCTCTTCCTGTCCTCCATCTTGCCTGACTTGGCCGTATCGTAAGATGGAAGAGAAGGTTGTCGTTGTGTGGTGGTCATTTGAAGAACCCAAGCGACGTCTCACGCAAAAGGCGTGAAAGTATTATGCTTAAGCTGATGTCACCATCTCTGCTCTGACTAGCACCACGCCGCAGCCAGGAAGGGAGCAATCAACCGGTCGCTGATGATGTTGATCGGAGTCTGACGCGCAGCACGTTGGAGGGTGAGTCGTGTTGTTGTTGAGGTGTCAAAAGTGAAAGCCCCGGCGACATCGAGTCTGCGAAAGGAGAGCAGGCCGGCCGTGCAAGGCTTGAGGAAAGAAAGTGCTGGGACGGTCGGGAGGAGCCGGTAGCGCTGCCGTGTTATCGATTATGCGCGTCGATCGCGACTGCCGAACACGAACACGAACTTCCACTCACTCACTCTTTACTATAGTACATAGTACTGGTAGGTACTGTACATAGTAGTATTGACGCTCGTCTGTCATCCTCCCCTTCCTCCCTCCGACGCGCCTCTTTGGAAGGAGCATGGTCTCTACAACACGATCCTAGATCACCTGACCACGTCCGCCATAGGCCATGTCCACACTCATTTCCTCTGCCGTCTCCGGCAAGAAGGCAGCCCCCAAAGCGCCTGCCCGCCGGAGAGCAGCCCCGCCGCCTGGACCGCCAAAGCCTCCTGCACCTGCCCCTCCCAGTCAAACCACACCCGCCTCGACTGCTGAGAGTGCGGCGCCTGCACAAGAGTCTGCTCCGCCGCCAAGCCCTCCTGCGACGCAACAGAGTGTCGCTGAGTCCACCCCGCCTGCACCAGCACCAGCACCAGCACCGATCCACCATCCCCCTCCACCAGCACCAATCGAGCCTTCCCGTCCGCCATCCCCTCCTCCGACCCAGGCGGCAAATCAGCAGCATCATGTCTCCCCCACCGAAGTACCCGCTCCGCCAGCACAGAGCCTCCCACCCCCAGCGCCAGCACCAGCACCAGCACATATTCCTGTAGGCGAACTGGAGTATCAACGAGATGAGATCATTCGCCCCCAGTCTCCTGTAGAGACAAGACCCGCTCGGCCTCCACAACGTGTACAGGAGCCTGAATTGCCTCCGGCAATCCGCCATGTGGACGATCCGGCCTCAGCCGCACCGCCAGCAGAAAACATCGTCGGATCGCAGTCGGTCGGGCAGAAGAGGAAGGATGCCGGAGAGCAACCCACTAGGCCTGCCCCGAAGCGGGCAAGGAAGGCTGCGCCTGAAAGCAGCACTCCCACCCTAACAGAAGCAAGAGGCGAGGATGGTGCAATCCTCCCACCCCAAGAGAGGTTACCGGTCGCAGCTTCTGGAGAAAATGCCCCCACTGGAGATACCGCACCACCTGCCAAACCCAAGAGACGAAGACAGCCGAAAAAGAAGAGCGCGGCAACGGTCACGGAAGAGACGCCGCCGCCGGAGGGCGAGGAAGGAGACAGCGCAACTGCTTCTGCTACTGTCGATGCTGCCACGAAGCCGAGAAGACGCCGCACAAAAATGCCCAAGAAGAAGACCGGTCCTCGCAAGAAACGACAACCACGCGGTGAAAACACCGCTGAGGGCGAAGATGGTATGCCGACTGCAGGAGAGGAGGAGGAGGAAGAGGATGAGTCCGATCCCGAAGCGCATGAGCACGACCCTGCCACTGTCTCTATGTGGGATCTGACCATCGATGCACGACATGGTAAGGTCTCTGACCGCGAGAAGAAGATGGCCGAGATCGACTGGGATGAGGTTGCAAGGAAACGTTACGAAGAGATTGAAAAGATTAGGAACGGCCAGCAGCAACAAGAGGAAGAGGAGCAGAGACAGAGAGAGAAAGAGGAAACTGAAAGGGCTAAGGAGAAGGAACGTGAGGGCGAAGACGCAAGTGGCGAAGAGGATGAGGACGGCAATAAGAAGAAAAAGAAAGGCAAGAAGGGGAAGAAGAAAGATGGTGAAAATGAAGGCATCGTCCAGAGTACAGAAGGGGACGATGGGCAAGCTGATGACGCGGAGGCAGGGGCCGACGAAGAAGGTGATGGTAATGAAAACGAAGATAATGACAACGCAAGAGACGACGCACAGCAATCTGCGCAACCGTCTGGTACAGCTGCTGGTCCTCAGCTTCGCTTAGTCAACGGCGAAATGGTGCTTGACGAAGAATCGACCAATATTGCCGCCGAGCAGGCAGCCGCAGCCGAGGCCGCCGCCCGAGACGACATCATAGTAGAAGAAGAGAACGACCTGACCCTCCGCCTCAACCGCTTAACAGGCGTTAACAACCGCCGGCGCGACCCCCGCGAGCGCGTCCCCGCCTGGAAACTCAAATCCGACCCGTGGGGCGAAGAGGAGACCGACCGCTTCTACTCGGCCCTCCAAATGTTCGGCACGGACTTCTTCCTCATCTCGAAAATGTTCCC
This sequence comes from Hortaea werneckii, assembly GCA_037044905.1. Taxonomy (NCBI): domain Eukaryota; kingdom Fungi; phylum Ascomycota; class Dothideomycetes; order Mycosphaerellales; family Teratosphaeriaceae; genus Hortaea; species Hortaea werneckii. The sequence goes on along the minus strand of JBAOKB010000169.1, from coordinate 27,994 downwards.
GCCCAAGACCCGCAAGCAGATCAAGCTCAAGTTCAACCGGGAAGAGAAGCTCGATCCCCAGCGCGTCACGGACGCCCTGCTAGGGCGCGCCCACCATCCGCACCGCCCCATGGATCTCCAGCACTATGCCCAGGAGACGGGGACCGAAGTCAGCGATTATACCAAGTACGATTCCTATGCCCATGCGGAGCAGGTCATCAAGGAGAGCTTGAAGGATAAGGAGGCGGCGATGCAGGCTGCGCTTGCTGAGGAGGAGGAGAATGCTAGGCAGGCGGCTATTGCTGAGGAGCAGCGCGCCGAGGCTAAGCGGAATTTGGAGGAGAGGAGGGCGGGTAGACGGGCGAGAGGAAGGAAGAAGATGGGTGCGGGGACTTTGGGTGGATGATTTGTTTTGAGATTTTTTTTGGGAGGCTTTTCTTGATCTTCCGTGAAGAAAGTGGGACTTGCGACGATTTGGTCCCGGATATTTATATGATATTTGGTCTGTGCAGAGCTGCTCTTTTTTTCACTTATCTCTCTTGCGTCTCGCAAAGGTCTCCAACTCAGAAGCCTGTAATGTTGTTGGGGGGGGGAGGGGTGGTGGGGGTGGGGTCTCGAAGATTGATCTTGTCAGACTGCTTGCTGGACGCTTGTGCGAAGGCTGCAGTACCACACGGAATGCTCTGCTCGGCGAGGGGATGTAGTGAATCCATAAGCGTTTAGATACCCATTCAACCTTGACTCTTTTCAGCGTATTACTAGCCAACCCAGCATGACGCTAATCAGCGCGTCTGTTCCCTTCCGAAGCCTCTCCAAGTAATAGAGACTCAGCTAACAGTCGCAAAGTAGTCGAACAAATTGTCCCCCAGTGAGAATCGAGAGCAGAGAACTACAACTATCACAAAAAAACCCGGAGGCGAAACCGGACCTTCCTCTTTCGGCGGGCGAGGAAAAACATTTCCTTGGTATTCGCAACTATGAATTAGGCAATCACCCGATGATGGAAGGCTGTGAGTATGCCTTTTCAACATTTGAAAGCCAGTCTCCGGCTTCGAAGGCGACGACCTCCTCGAACATCGGCAGCCTGCGTTGTAATTGAACGGGATCTACAATGGAGCTCAAGTATCCGGAACAGGATCCAATCTCCCAGAATAATAACCGACAAGCAGCTGAGAGCTTTTATGAGATGGATGCCTTACCCACCCATCGCAACCTATGGCATTGATGCCTAAATCGGTCCATCTTTGATGGCTGTTTGGGAAAAATAGTGTCAAGGTATTGCTAGATATCTCATACATACCACACAAAGAACAGTGACTCCCGCAAAGAACGCTCAGGAAATGTTCCCTCCCTTCTCCTTTAAAACGCCAGACCATCGTATTGCCGATTCGTAACTCCCACCATCGCATAATGTATATCCTTCCGTCCCTCTATCACGCGGTCTGGGATCCGGACCATACCCCTATCATCTTACATCGCCAGTCCCATTTCACCGCAGCGCGATTTCACCCTGTCGACTTTGCCTCTTGTGCAGTAAGGCCTGAAGTCCGCAGAACACGAGGAAAGCCTGTTTGCTGTATTAGCCACTTTTATCCAGTTGTCTGCTTCCCATATCTTCCCTCGGGTCTCGGGTATCACGTACGCCATATACAGCTACGGCACCGAATACTGCCGCGGCGACTTTGCCGCCGTCTTTAGGGTCTTCCTCCGAGCCCATCATCGTGTGGTGGCCCTTGGCGAACATGGAGCCGATGGCGGAGAGGATGACGATGGCGAAGACGGAGATGACGATGCTGGGGTCAAGTGTTAGTATGCTACGTGTACAGCTCTTTTGAAAGGTCGTATGTACCATGTCCATGCGTTGAAGGCGGATACGACGGGCTTCATGGTGGGTGATGGGGGATTCGATGGCGAAGCGTGGAAGCCTTATCGGGGGGCGGAGGGTATCGCAGGAGCTCGTTGGCGGTGGCGGAAAGGTGCAGCGGTGACTGCTCGCGGTTTGAAGGTTCTCCGAGGATGATCAGTGGTGAGTTGGGCTCAGAGAATGTGTGGATGGTGAGGCTGTGTCTCGAAGATCCATGGGCTTGACGCAGTCGCTGGCGTATGAGCATGCGCTCGAGGCTCAACGCTAGCGTCTCGGCCGCGTGGACCGAAGCGAAAGCTCGGACTACCTCCTCCTAGCAGCGCTGCTTCCCAAAGTAGAAGTCCAGCAACAGCTGGAGACGTCGAGGGGCCCGTCTCTACTGGTTTGACTATTCCAATCGCTGCACTGCTCCACCGCGCTCCGCCCCTCCCAGTCGTCCTCGGACGCGCCACCGTCACCATGCTCTCCGGCGTGCTGCTCTTCAATCAGAAGGGCGAGCTGCTCATCATGCGTGCCTTCCGCCAGGACATGCGCCCTCGTCTCGCCGACGTCTTCCGCATCCAGGTCATATCCAATGCTCAGATTCGCTCTCCCATTCTGACTCTCGGATCTACCACATTCAGCCATATCAAAAACGAGAATATCTACATTGTCGGCGTCTCCAAGGGCAATGTCAACTCCGCCCTGGTCTTCGAATTTCTCTATAAGCTCGTGGGGCTCGGGAAGAGCTACTTTGGTCGGTTCGATGAGGAGGCTGTTAAGAGCAACTTCGTCATGGTATATGAGCTGCTAGACGAGATCTTGGACTTTGGCTATCCCCAGAACACTGAGACCGAGACGCTGAAGATGTACATTACGACCGAGGGTGTCAAGTCCGAGAGGGCACTCGAGGACAGCAGCAAGATCACCATGCAAGCCACCGGTGCTCTCAGCTGGAGAAGAGACAACATCAAGTACCGCAAGAACGAAGCTTTTGTCGATGTCATTGAAGACGTCAACCTGCTCGTATCCGCTACCGGGACAGTCCTGCGAGCCGACGTCAACGGAGCCATCGAAATGCGCGCGTACCTTTCCGGCACACCAGAATGCAAGTTCGGTCTCAACGATTCCTTGACATTGGGTAATGCCGGCGTGGAGCCTGCCCTTGGTGGACCTATAGGCAATATCTCTGGCAACAAAGCCACCAAGGCGGCTGCCGGCTCCGTGACACTCGAAGACGTTTCGCTACACCAATGCGTCAGGCTGTCTTCCTTCACGAACGACCGCACAATCTCTTTCATCCCGCCAGATGGCTCTTTCCAACTCATGAACTACCGCGCAACGGAGAACGTCAACCTCCCCTTCAAGGTCCATGCAATCGTGAACGAAGTGGGCAAGAGCAAAGTCGAATACAGCATCGCCATCCGCTCCAACTACGGACCAAAACTCTTCGCCACCAACGTGCTGGTCCGCATCCCTACACCTCTCAACACAGCATCGACCACCCACCGCGCCAGCCAAGGCAAAGCCAAATACGAACCGGCCGAGAACTGCATCGTCTGGCGCATCGCCCGCTTCACAGGCCAAAGCGAGTTCGTCTTGAGTGCAGAGGCGGAATTAACGGCAACCACTACAGCAAAGCAGTGGAGTCGCCCGCCTTTGAGCATGCAGTTCAATCTGCTGATGTTCACGAGCAGTGGATTGCTAGTGAGGTACTTGAAGGTGTTCGAAAAGGGCAATTATAGCAGTGTCAAGTGGGTGAGGTATATGACGAGAGCGGGGAGCTACGAGATCAGGTGAGTTGAAGTGACGTGTGGAAGTGAAGTCGAGCATCGATGAAGCTGACTCTTTTGATACAGATTTTAAGGGCTTTTTGGTCTCTCTGAGCTGTCTTGCTGACAACGGACTTTTGCGGCTTGCTTTGCATCAAGGCTTCTTTTCTGAAGCGGCGCGCTTTTTGACAGGTGCACAGCATTTATCCTGCTCAGGATCGTGAGAAGACTTCACTTCAATTTGCTGCCTGGCAGCGACCCGCCTTTCACTTGCGCATTACTCTTTCTGGACGTTCACTGCTCTTCGGTCACAGCTCTTTTGGTCTTGCCTCTTCGTGAGCGGACGGCGATATGCATGAGCTGGTCGACAAGTGCAACGAAATGGTGACCGACTCAGAGGTGCACGAGAGCCCAGACAGTATGGGCACAGACGGTTATCCTGCGCCGCCTGACTCCATCCAAACAAGCTCGCTGGAGGAAGTTGAAGTGAAGCGAGCATCGTCAGAGTTGTCGACTCCGGCCTCCTCAAACACACAAGACATCGACATGGACGGCGAAATGAAGTCAGTGGCAGAGCCTACCCTGGTTCACAAAGTTGTCGAAGCGATCAAGCAGAAGAGGGGTCACGCTGCCATCAGAGACCGCGATACTCTAGTGGTCGTGAGCTCAACAGATCTTACGAAGAATCTTCTGCTCAAGTCTGGGATGCTGCAGCAGCGCATCCCAGATTTCGTCAAGGAGCACGGGATGACATTCGCGAGCGAATGTCAGCCGCAAGAAGAGGACGATCGCGTCAAGCACCTTCTAGTGCTCAAAACGGACAGCCAGACTGGGAGTGATATGCCTATCCTCAAATGCAGTGATTTGAACACGCTTCTCTCTAATACGGAACTAGCTGGAGATCAACAGCAGACGGTGGAGACAGTGGAAGAGGTCAAGATTAAGAATGAGCCGCTGGGCAAGAACCCCACATCTCAGCGGAAAGAAGCCCAGAGAGCTGGTGCCGACTGGTCTATCGCCTACAGCGTCTTCTTCCGCATCCTGTTAAGTACCTCTACTTTCTCTGTCGCACGCGTGGGGCTGCCGAAACAAGCCGACGCCGCCCTTCCGCTCCTAGAAGGTCTAATGGATGTGGCAAACTTTTAGAGCTGCGAACCTGCAAGCCTAGCTTTCAAGACCCTAAGCTACGACTGGATCACGAACGGAACTCTGTATCCTGCCATCGCTGCTGCTCCTGTGCCATGGCTCGCACTGGCCGTGAAGCTGCAGAGTGAACTAGTGTATAAAGAGGCATTTGTCCATGTTGTGGGTCTCCACTCGCAGAGGAAAGTCGAGCTGGGTGGCCTTCCCGAGACTGTCATGAACCTCGTCAAGGAGCGCGTGGATCAGGAGAGAATGAAGCGGTACGAGGTTGATGAGGAGTTACTCCTTACCACTATTCACACGCAGACCACACCGGCTGGAACATCAAAATTAACGACATTGATGACGACTCAAGTTGCGCCAGTCAGTCAGCGTCGCCACTCCATCGTGTACGACACTGTCAACCTCTGGCGCGATTACGTCGCAGATCACCTGTCCTTGCTCAAAGCTGCACCCAGCGATGATACTGCTACCACACGCGCTACATCTACGTGCGCCCACCCAACCAATGCCAACAGCCACGCGAAGACGTCGACCCCGGAATGTCTGACCGTCGCAGGCTTCTATCGCCTCCTCTCCCAAGCTGGCGATGCGTATCTCCCCGCCGACGAAGTCGAAGCCAAGTGGAACTCGGCGGAATACGGGGACGACTTCAAGACTATCCGGACTTACCTCGCGGCCTTAAAGAAGAGAGCTAAGGAAATTGTCGGGCCGCTGGTAAAGAGCAATCTGTTCCTGGATGAGAGGGAGAGCGTCGGGTTGGAGTATCTGACGTGCGCAGAGGTTGGGAGGTTGCCGTGGGGTGATGGATTAGGAGAGGGAACGGGAGAAGAGGACGAGGGGGAGATGTTGGATGATTGGGAGATGGATGGGTTTTGAAGTCATGGGAAAGGGGGTGGAGATGGGCTGAGAGAGGATGCTGGAATAAGGGAAAGGAGCCGTGGAGAGTGCGTGAGGGAGGAATCCCTCTTCTCTGCATTGGCGGAAGCGATGTTGCGTAGGCAATCTAGAATCAATCAGTCTTCACAGAAAGAGTACAGAACCTACGCACTCCGCAGCTTCCAAGTCCCCAATCACATTTGCACTCCAGACTGGTCCCCTTTTTTTTTTCCTTAGCTAATGAAAAACTTTCACCCCTCCCCACCGATCCACATACATCGCAGCCTCCCTCGCCTCATCTCGACGCTACTCACTCTTATCAATCGCCACCTCAATCAACTGCGCCACCTCCTCCGCCTGGCTGACAAAAGGCGAATGATCGTACTCCAACCACGTACTCGACACGCTCACCCCGCTGTCCCGCAACCGCGCCACATACTCCTGCTGCATCCCCCACGGCAACAGCGCGTCCTGCTTACAACCCACATAGCTCACGGGCACACGGTGCGCCGCCCAGGTCGTATAAGCGTCGCGTTCAGCTTTCTGGGTGAAGGCCGATAGCGCCATGGGTTGCAGGGTTGAAGTGGCGAGGTCGGCTTCTAGGGGGGAGGTGGTGGGGGTGTAGAAGTATTTGAGCGGTTCGAGGAAGGTGAGAGTGTTGGTTTCTTGGTTCAGGTTGATGGGGAGGTTGGCCAGAAGGGGATCTTGGGCGAGAGTGTGCGTTTCCATCCAGCTTTGGCCTTGGGGGAGGATTTCGGCGTTGAGGTAGATGAGGCGGGTTATTGTTCCGTGGGGACGGTCTGGGTGGGAGGCTGGGGGTCGTTGGGAGAGGAAGGAGGCTGAGGCCTCGCTGCCGCACTTTGGGGGGGATGATGTTAGTGGTGGAAGATGTGATTTAGCGGAGTTGGGGATTTCTTTCTCTTTGGGTTTTCCTTTTCGTTTTAAGAAAAATAGAGGGAGACTTACTATTCCGCCATAGCTGTGCATGAATACGACTACATTTTTGTCTTCGTTTGTCAGCTTCTCGATGGCTAGAAGGACGGCTTTCGTGTCACGTCGTAACGCATCTCCGGGGTCTTGCTCGATTCCCACTGAAGGTAAGTCTACGGCTTCGACTTCATATCCTGCTCTGTGAAGACATGATGCCAGCTTGTCAAAATGGGAGGGATTGTGGTAGGCCCCGTGTACCAGGATAATAGTGGGTCTCATGGTGTTTCGGTTGGATGCTATCGATTCAGGTATCCAATTCAAGTCTCTGGATAGTGAACACAGTGCGGCGGTACATTGATGCGCTCCAGACACGAGAAAATGGATCCAAGGTAAGGCTGCACTCCGAAGAGTCAAGCCATGTCAACATGGTTACGCCACATGCTTGCTTCAAGGTTGTCACATGTGCGTAGACAGCTCGAGTTGTCCACTGCAGCTCGCCTGCCGCTACCTCGTAGGAGGTACATGAGCTGGAATCGGGACAGTGTGGCCCGGCTTGCCGACCTTTTCGACCCATCCGTATTTGGCCGAGCCCGAAGCAAATCATAAATCCATTATCTGACAAGCGCAATGTCAAGAACAGTGCATACCGCTGCTCAGTTCGTAATCAGCTGCGGAACCGTGACGGTTGATCCACGAACCTCGAAGGCACTGCTCATTCGCTGGCGCAAGACTGACGAGTATATGCTACCGAAAGGTCGCAAAAACATCGCCGAAACGCTGGAGGAGGCCGCTTTACGTAAGACCTTCGAGGAAACTAGCTACAAAGCTTCGCTACTACCATTGTTGATCCCTACTCAAGCCACTCTCGGCTCTCCTAGCTCTTCCAGCGTTGACGCAAGACATGCGGGCCTGGTCACGGAGCCCATTTGTACGAGTTAGCGACAGAAAGATGAAACGCTGAAGATCATTTTCTGGTTCGCAGCTGAAGCGGACTCCACTGCTCCCGAGCTCAGTCGACCTCGGCAGCCCAATGAGGATTTCGAAACAATGTGGATGACCATCGACAAAGCGAAAGAGAAACTCTCGTTCGACGATGATCGTAAGATCCTGGACGTGGCGCTTCAGTACCAAAGCGAGCGTGGAAGCTGTGCCTAAGGCGCTTCGACTCGCCCTCCCAACTTCCATTGGACGAGTGCCATGAATGCTGCCTGCAGGGGAAAGGCTGCATCAGAGACGCGGGATGCTGCCTAGCGACGGCGTGAACGCCCTTTTGATACCTACATAGTACCTAGTATAGTAGGTACGAATAGTAGTTAATAATGTTCGATGAGGTTTCATGGTCCCGGCAGGGTATGTCTGTGTTTGGCTCCATTATTGTGAATGCAGAGGATGGGAGATAGGACTGCTCGGAATGTACCCGTATCTTCCCCCGAAACCACTTAACGCGTGCGGGCGCCAAACCGACACGCTAGACTGAGGTGTACCGTGCAGCCGGAACCAGGGGGCAATTATTGACGTCGGCGAGGTGGACGCATCGACGCTACCATCTAGGCAGATCGGGCACATGTGTTAGGCTACAACTGCTCTGTCCTATTCACTCCCTCCACAACATACGCACAACCCGCACATAAGTCGGTTCTTGGACCCTTGCTGTGAATGGACGAGAAATTCCAAGGGACCAGGGGCGAACACGGGGGGAAACACTTTCTGAACTCGGCTTCAGCCGCGAAACTCAGACATGGCTCGTGAAAGGAAGACTGCCTCTTGTACGTCCTCTTTTCAAAAGCGTTTTGCATCTAGACTGCCGCTTTCCCTTCGACATTTGCGGTGGCAGCTGACACTTAAATAGCCGATGCGGCAGGCTCAGGCCCACTGTCTCCCCGCGCTCCATCCCAAAATCCATCCACGGTGGCAAATCGAAGATCAGCCCGAGTTGCTGTCGCGAGCTCTTCCGAAACCGAGGACCGCTTCGACGACGCTATCATGGTGTCTACTGCAAACCGTCGAACATTGAAGGAAGTCTCAATACCAACTATGGCGCGCTCAGTCGATGAGAAGGTGTCTCCCAAGGCGGAATCAGCGTCGCCAACTGATTCGGCCGCACAGTCTGGCGGTAGCACACCGCGTGCTGATTCGGTATATGACACCCCGGGCACGACTCCTGCTACATCAATAAGAGGTGCTACGAATGGCAACAAGCGCAAGGCCAGCGCATTAGGCAGACAGGTGGTTGCGATCGAGGATTCTGACGAAGAGATGGGTGATGCAGACGAGGCATTGGCACGCAGGCTGCAAGAAGAAGAGTATGCACGTGAGATGGGTCTAGCAAACAAGAAGCAAAAGACGAACCGATTCTTGGTCGATGACTCTGAGGCCTATGAAAGCGAGCTCTCCGATCCACCTCCTACCGAACCCGAGTCAGAAGATGAAATACCACTGAGTAAGCGCCGTGACGGGAAGGGGCCGGGATATCAGAGAGAGGCCAGAAAACCACACAATGTGAAGGAGATGGATCAGTCCGCGCCATCCCAGAACAAGGGCAAGAAAGGTGCACCGCCCGCACGAGCAGCGCGACAGAATGCGCGCAGATCGATTGGGTCCTCTTTCAGATCGAAGGTGGAAGACAGTGAAGAGGAACTGGAGCCCCTCAGCGACTCTGACAGCGGCGGAGACTTCGTGGCTGAAGACTCCGAGGCTGAAGAAGTTGATGCAAGCGAAGAGGAATCGGATGCCATGGTTGGCGCTAGCCGCGACAGCACAGAAGCACCTTCAGGCCCTCCTGCGAGGAAAAGCAAGAAGCTTGGTAGGGGTCGTAAGAGCGTCGGCAGAAGACGCCCACGCTTCGGGAACTATACTGCCGATGGCGTTGCAGCTGCAGCGAGAGACATCGAAGACGTCGTCGCAATGAGCATGATGGGACGCAAGGAGCGAGAGCGGAAGAAGCTGGAGAAGGCACATCCACAGATCAAGACTATGTGGGATGATCTCGCGAAAGTTGAAATCATCAAGCCAGTTGCTGCCGGCCAACCAGACAGCATCAGCAGGAGGCTAAAGCCTTTCCAGCTTGAAGGCCTGAACTGGTTAGTGAGGCAGGAGAAGACCCCATACAAAGGCGGCTTGCTGGGAGACGAGATGGGCATGGGCAAGACGATCCAGGCTGTTTCACTCATCATGTCCGACTACCCGCAAAAGGACCCAACGCTTGTCGTAGTACCTCCTGTCGCGCTGATGCAATGGAGCACTGAGATCAAAGAGTATACTGATGGCAAGCTCAACGTGCTCGTCTACCACGGCCAGAACAGCAAAATCAAGGGGATGAGTGTGAAGGAGCTGAAGAAGTACGATGTTATCATGATCTCGTACAACAGTCTGGAGTCGCTTCACCGTAAAGAGACCAAGGGGTGGAGCCGTGGAGAAGATCTGGTGAAGGAGGACAGCCCGATTCACGCCATCCACTTTCACCGTCTGATCTTGGACGAGGCCCACAGTATCAAGGCCCGTACGACCGGCGTAGCAAAAGCTTGCTTTGCGCTGAACGGCACTTACAAGTGGTGTCTTTCGGGCACGCCTGTTCAAAACCGAATCGGCGAGTTCTTCTCCTTGCTACGCTTCCTTGAAGTGAGGCCCTTCGCCGATTACTTCTGCAAGCGCTGCCCGTGCTCGATTCTCCACTGGAAGCTGGACGACGATCACAGGTGTGCTAACTGCAAGCATGGTGGCATGGAACACGTCTCCGTTTTCAATCAAGAGCTGCTGAACCCTCTTACGCAGTCTGAGGATCCGGAGGTCCGCTCCAACGCCATGGACAAGCTGCATATGATCACAGCACGCATCATGCTGCGTCGCATGAAGCGTGACCATACGAGCTCGATGGAGCTGCCACCCAAAGAGGTCATTGTCCACAATGAATTCTTCGGCGAAATTGAGCGCGATTTCTCGCAATCGATCATGACCAACACTACGCGCACGTTTGACACTTACGTTGCCCGCGGTGTCATGCTCAACAACTATGCTAACATTTTCGGTTTGATTATGCAGATGCGTCAAGTCGCCAACCATCCCGACTTACTGCTGAAGAAACACGCTCACGAGGGTCAGAACGTTCTTGTCTGTAACATCTGCGACGAGCCGGCTGAGGAGGCTGTCCGTTCACAGTGTAAGCATGAGTTCTGCCGCAGCTGTGTAAAGAGCTATCTACAATCGGTCGAGGAGACTGGAGGCGACGCGGACTGTCCGCGCTGCCACATCCCACTCGCCATCGATCTGGACCAACCGGACATCGAGCAAGACGAGGACGTGGTAAAGAAGAGCTCCATCATCAACAGGATCAAAATGGAGAACTGGACCTCCTCCACCAAGATCGAGATGCTCGTCTACGACCTCTACAAGCTCCGCTCCAAGAAGCAGACCCTGAAAAGCATCGTCTTCTCCCAATTCACCTCCATGCTGCAACTCATCGAATGGCGTCTCCGGCGCGCGGGGTTCAACACGGTCATGCTCGACGGGTCCATGACGCCGATCCAGCGCCAACGCTCCATCGAATACTTCATGACCAACTCGGACGTCGAAGTCTTCCTCGTCTCGCTCAAAGCCGGCGGCGTCGCCCTCAACCTCACCGAGGCCTCCCGCGTCTTCATCGTCGACCCCTGGTGGAACCCGGCCGCCGAGTGGCAGTCGGCCGACCGCTGCCATCGTATCGGCCAGAAGCGTCCCTGCGTCATCACCCGCTTGTGTATCGAGGATAGTGTGGAGAGCCGCATGGTCATGTTGCAGGAGAAGAAGGCGAATATGATTAATGGGACTATCAATAATGATAAGACGAGTATGGAGAAGTTGACCCCGGAGGATATGCAGTTCTTGTTCCGCGGAACTTGAGATGGGGTGGTTCTGGCTCTGGCTCGGGCTGCCTCGCGCGGTATTGGGGGAGGTTATGGCTGCGAAAGCTGGCTGCCTAGACGTGTGCTTTATGATATCCTACTTGCATTTTTTATTAGAGGATCTCCAGACTTTTCTAACGGAATGGGGCAAGAATGTGTGTGTTATTACTAGAATTAGCTTGCTCCACAGCTTGTAGCATTATAAACAATCAATAACAGATGAAAATGTTCCATCTTGTTCTGGTCTTATTCCAACAAGCTTATTAATGCGCTTTAATTTTCGCCTCTAGTCTTAGTCAACCTACGAACTCCCCGCCGTCGGCGCACCCTCCAACTTGAAGTATCCCGGCTGCAGCCTCTGAAACACTCCACTCGGATCGTACTTCCTCGCGACCTCCACCAGCTTCGCATGGTTCGCGGCACCGTAGCTCGGCACGACACTCTGATACTGGCTCGCGTAGTTCATATACAGGTACTCCTTCGCCAGCCCCCTCGCCGCGGCGTACGCGAGCGTGTTGTCGACAATGTTCTTGCAGGCTTGCAGGACTCGCTCGTCGTCGGCGGAGGAGTTCCACCAGAAGGCTATGTTGAGGAGTAAGAGTGGTCCTTCTTCTTCGCTTAGGCCGAGTGCGTTGCCCCCGTTTCGGGTCATGTATTTCAGCTCGTCGGTCGTGATGGTTTGTAGGACGAAGCTGGGTCCAAGGCCCGCGACGTCGAGGATCGTGTTCGTTTGGGTTTGGTATTCTCCCACCATGTATTGGAGTAAGTCGAGGTCGACTTGGTAGGTGGCAGTCCAGTAGGTTTCGCGCAAGCCGCCGGGGTTGGAACTGTTGAACTCGAGGGTCAGGTCGGGGAGGCTGACGACTTTGGTCGTGTCGGAGATGTAGGAGGCGTTTTGGAAGGCGTCGAAGATGGGTGGGTTGGCTTCGGGCTTCGCGTACTCTAGGTCCGCCGCGATGAGGTATCCTCCGAGCTGCTCGGCGTAGGCGAATGCTACGATTAGTGCTGCGTCTGGGTCTGATGGTGCTTCGTAGGCGAAATCAACCAGTGCGTTGAGGATCGCTTCGGTCTCGTTGATGGGATATACCCTCGAGCCTCCCCACATCATTCCTTGTGGGTAGGTATAGAGGTCGAAACGGGTGACGATACCGAAGTTGTTGCCACCGCCTCGGAGGGCATAGTACAGGTCATCGAAATGAGAATCGTAGTTGACATCCAGAATGGCGCCTTGTGCAGTGACCACTTGATAGTTCTTGACATTATCACACGCCCACCCATAAAGCCCCGAGAAGAACGACACGCCGCCGCCGAGCGTAAGGCCACCGACGCCGATATCAGCAACTCGTCCGCCAATGACAGTGAGGTTTCGTTCCTCCAGAGCAGTGTAGACATCGTACCAGGTGTTGCCTGGACCGACCTTAGCTACACTTGCGTCCTCGGATAGCTCGACTTCGTTCATTTTCGCCATGTTGATGGTAATGCCGCCTTCGATGTTTGAGGCATTGGCAAAGGCCGCATGGCCACCGCTCTTGACGGCGAAAGGGCATTGCGTTAATCTGGAAAGCAGTACTGTCACAGCAACGGCTACCGAATCCTCAGGTTCGAAGAAGCAATACGGTTCAACCTCCGCTTGGACGGCTGACCAGTATCCGGCTTCCTCGAAATGATAGGCCGGGCTTTGTGGATATGCTGTATTTCCATGGTATAGCAAACTCAACGTTCCGCACTAGGGGACCGGTCAGCATTTTTCATGAGTTACGACATGCAACGCTGACTTGACGTACTGCATACTTGCATCCAGAATGCTCATCCCGTGTGGCGAGGTCGTTCTCTGCAGGACTGCCAGCGACGCTGCCACGAGAGCCGCCGGTGGCAAAGTTTGATGCATTGACGCCGTAGTTTGCAAGAGCTGCTACTGTATCGAAGTCTTCACAGCTGCTAATTGGTAATGCTGCGATAGCGATAAACAGCCCCGGCAAGACTCGCATTTTGCAAGCGTATCTGCAAACGCAGTCGTATCAGAGCATCGCGAAAGGCGATAGGCTTCGACATGCCTTAAAAGATCAAGGATTCGTGATGTGCTTCAGCTAAGCGAGCTAGGCTGGTACCTGCAGGTCCGTCTGGCTTGCTGTTGAGCAAGCGAAGCATTCGCTTGTGAAGATGTGGGGGCTACTCTCGGTAAAAGTTGGCGTACTCCATCGCATCCTGAAGGCGCAGTAGTTCACCGGGCCTATGGCCGCACAAACAAATTACCCTGGCTTTCAAATCCTTTCAAATGTCTAGCCTGGCGCATCTGCCGTGGTTGATATGGGAAAGCTCTTCCAGCTTGATGTCTAGCCGGTTTTGTTCAAGGTGTGCCGTCATTCCGAAACGACCATTTCGAGGTCTGACGCACTTGGAAAGGTCTGGATTGATTTGTAGTGGTTATTCGGATCCTGATTATCTCATTCATGTGTGCCGTAATCGGGGGTCCGTGGGCGGATCAGCCCACGGAATACCAGAACTGCTAATCTGTGTCGCAATACCGCCGCCTACTTCCATACATCGTCGCCACTACCATGTTGCAAGCAGGGAACGGATCATGGACGACCATCTCGGGCGCCTTGATGGGAGTCGTCTATTTGTAGTGTCCGAGTGACAGCTATTGTATCCGTTTTATCATTCAAAATATTCTCTTCAGAGGACGTTGCTGCATTGGCAGTCCATGTCGAGCCTTGAGGCGTCAGCCGTGGTGTACTTCCAATCGTGGCCAAGGGAAAGTTGCGCTGTCGCTGTTTGCTACTTGTTGTGCCGTGTCGGCTGTAGGAATAAGCATGCCTCGTGCTGTAAGATCTTTTGATGGCGATTGCGAAGGAAGGAAGACATCCGACGATGACCGCTTCTACGCTGTTAGCCAAGCCAGTCCGTGAATTCTTTCCAAGTCGCAAGCGCTTACCGATTGCTCCCTCTATCACCGCCCAAAGGGCTAACCATGACGAACTTGGAGTGCTTGTGCCTGCTTTTGAGCCCACTGAAACCACTCGAACGATAGCCGCTGCGACGCAAAGTAGCGCCACTCCAAAGGTCGCTATAATGCCGATCCGTTCGTAGAAGGGAACCCTCAGGTTCCACACTAATCGAAGAGGCAATATCATGACTTTTATGTGTCAGCAAAGTCCATAAATTTAGGGAGGCAAACTTACTCATCAAGTCACTGACAATGTCAACGGCAAAAGCGTAGTATAAGCTTGCGATCTGTGCTATCTCGTCGCGTCGAGATGAGCATTGGCCGGGTGTAAACCAATCATGCATACTAGAACACGAGGTAAAGTTCGAGATGACGGCGCCGATCAAGGTCTGTATATCATTAGCTTAGATACCTTCGTACAGCAGCTACTTCGACTCTTACAATGATGCAAAATCCGAGTATCGCCCACCACCATCGTAGATAGTGAGGGAGACCAAGCATGAGTCGTCTGTATAGGAACAAGAAAGCCAATTTGACCGACCATAGCGTAAACCACAAAAGCATGGTCGTGCAGAAGAAAGTTTTCGTCATCAAGCTAGCATCTTCCAGAATGGATGCACAAGGTGGTGCCTTTCCGGCTTGAACGTTTGTTACCCTGTACATTGGATCAATGATCACGAGGTATGCTATAGTCATAGCCATGTAGAAGAGGAATGCTAAAGCCATGAAATAGTCTTCAGCTTGGAATCTCGGACCCCTTTGCCTGCATCTTGCAATAGTTCGCATAGAATAAAATGCCGTAGTAACAATTATCATAGAAATGCCGGTGTTTCGTAGCGTCGTCGAGCTGATGTAGTTTTGAGATGCTGCGGAAGACATTGTGTACTTTGGTCAAACAGCGTATGAACACTTACATTGGAAGAAGGATGGATGAGAAAACCTCATCTTCCCTAAGAATGATCGCGAGCCCTCGCTGCCATCTTGTTCAGCGCGGACTGCATGGGTCTGCTGCAATCAAAGACAGGTCTGGGAGAATCTCTAGGGCATAAGCAATTCTGATAATGCTTTTGGCGAGGTTCGTCAGTACTAGTGGCGTTTGAGATGATCCATGGCCGCTCCAATCTGCTTAGCGACTGCACGACCTGCATGGCACCGTCGCAAACGGTCGGCTAGTGTTGCTGGTCAGCCCAACCTGGCTTCTGCAAGATGAACCCAATCTGGAAAGCCGATGGGTCTTGACAGCTACCAGCCTTACAGTTGCTTAGATGGGGTGCCAAGTGGTTCATGGTTGGCTCACGATTCTATTATTGTTATCTATCACATGGAGGTGACAGCTCCGCAATTTGGAGGTTTGCGAAGCCCACAAAGGCCGAGGAGTCTTCGGCACATGTCGCTTTTGCAGCGCATCCAATTGAGTGCATACGATGTTGAATACTGTGGATCGTAATAATCGTAAACCTACAGTTTTCGATCCCATACGTCAGCTCCGGCGCGCTTCCCGGCCCATCAACCAAAGTGTACTACAGTGATGTCTTTCGGAAGACAACTGAGGGCACGCAATGGTTGATCTGGATGTCGCGCTTTCCTCTGCCTTGAATGTGACGACTCCGAGCGCAGGCTGATTTCTCGCCAAGTTCCGCTGTCAACACACCGTTGTTCCAGCAAGTCCACGACAAAAGTTGGTCGGATGTGATTCGACCGAAGATTTGGCCGCCCCTCTGGCGATCGATAGTTAGTAGTGAAAGAACGCAACCTACACTCCCCGGCAATACTGGAAGACATGGCTGCTTGCATTACTCCCTATCTCAAAAAAAAAAAAAAAAAAAAAAAAATCCGTTTGGATGTCATGGCGGCCTTTCATGGTATTCTATGTCACCGACGATCGCGACGTGCAATGCTCGGGTGGTCAAAGACCAAAAGGTCAGCAACAATTCAATTGTCGCTCCCAAGAACCATGATAACCGCAAAGGCATCTATACAGACAGGAGGTAAGAACACGTTTGAAGTCGAGATTGATGCGGAATTGGGTTTGGCTAGCAGTCTAGCTAAAGTCAAAACAACTGCTCACCGTACTTTCGCCGCATAAAGGAAGATAGCTGCTTACCACGCTGCTTTCAAGACCGGATCCTACCACAGCCCGGCTTCTGAACTTCTTTGTGGGATACTTTACCTTTTGCGTCCGCGCCCAATCATCCAAGACACAGCAGTAGAACGGGATGTCTAAAATCTAAACACGTCTTGTTGACGACGGAGCTGCAGGGACGATGGCGTCACGACTCCCTTCTAAGGTCCTGGTATGCAACCTCGGGAACCTTGAATGCGGCAGACTGCATGCGAGCTGCGGTCGATCAATGTGCGAAGTCCAGGTAACTGCCCTTACGGAGAATATTCAGACTTCACACCGCCGTTCCGTGCAGGCGACAATGTTCAGACATGCATGGAATGGAAAGTCGGGTTTCGGAGCCAAGTGAACTATCTAGGAGCGCCCAGGTAGGCAGTCGCTGCATATTATTGTCCATCTCCCTTGTATCTTTCAAGGTTGTGTTTTGTCCGTATCCTCCAGAACTTTTCTCTCGAAGTACTGCTTTCAACGCCTGTTCAGAATTCTCCGCATTCAAAATGTCGCACACCGAAATCAACAGCAAAGAGGACTTTGACAACGCCGTCAGCCAAAAGGGCAAATATGTTTTCGTTCTCGCCTACGACGGCACCGCGCCAGCAGATGCAGACTCGTACGCCCTCAAGTTTGCCGATATGGTGTCTTCATACAAATTCGACGTGAGCAAAGCGCCGCAAGCCAAGGTACGTCAACGTGTCCCCAAACCCAATTATCTGAGCTTGAAAGCGGAATGCTAATGTGAGTTGTTGCAGGCTGTTCATGGCATCGAAGAGACACCTTGTGCGCTGGTATACAAAGATGGACAGAGGGTCGCTAAGGCAGATGGCATGAAGCCGCCAAGCATGCAGGAGATCGGACAGATGATCAGTGGTGGCAAGTGATTGCGGATGTTAGCAAGATTACCACTGGCAGTCTTGAGAGACTGCTTGGATAGAGCGTTCATAGGCCGATGCAATGAGATGAAAGCTGTCTGATGTTTGCCTTCAGCCTTGTTTTTGCCGCTCCAAGGGTCCCACCAGCATGTCGGGCTATATGAAACTCTTTTGCCAGCAACTGTCCAAAGTTCACAATGCCTCAAGTATGGAGTACATACTCTCTCGCTTGAGGTGAGTGAAGTCAGCTTGGGTGATGAATGTTTTTAGGAAATGCACGGGGAAGGACATCATGAAGGTTCACGTGATTTCTATACAACAAGTTTCGGCTATTGCCGTGCAGTCGCCATCTCCTCAATCTCACTCGCTCGGCGCGTTTCTAGCCGGACAGCGTCTCCGTTAAATGGTATTGCGCCTCCAAACGCCTTCGTAATGCACTGTACATGGCCCAGCGCTCCCTTCAGACACGAAACTTCTGGCTCTGCGGTCCTCCGGCTCCCTAAGCCTGATCCAGATTCTCAATTTGTAGCCAAGCCCGGCATCTAGTGGTGTCCCTCTCCATGACCTTCCTCGTGGTGTCCATGCCCTGAGCTCATGAAGACCTGCTCGTATACCAAGTAGCCAGCGAAAGCGACTGATGCGATGCCGAACCCGGGGAATGCGCCTCGGAAGCGGTTGAAGCGTGTGAAGGGGCCAGTGTAGCGCCAGGCCTCACTGAGAACAGCTGTCAGTACAAGTCTAACAAAGACGCACAACAGAGTAGATTGTCTTGACGCACTTTCTCTTCCATGGGTCGTTGCCAGGTTGTCCCGCGGCCGCGGCGAACTTCTGAGGGTCAAAGCCTGTAAGGTTGGGTCTTGACATTTTGCTATGTCTTCAGTCAGCGTGCTAGTCAATGCCACCTCAGGAAGGGAGGACATACATGTTGTGGCTACGCAATCGCTTGTAGATGTGCAGTGAGGTCGTCGTCGCGGCGTGAAGCTTCGGAGGAGGCCAGCGCCAAGCCCGCTCACTCGGCTGGCTTACTGCTTCGGGCGCGTCGCGACTTCCACCTTGGCCTTCCGACCTCTCAGCACTTCAACTTCATCCATCCATTGCCGACACCTCTCAAGAAGCGGTCGAAATTGCGCAGCTACGTGAAATTGAAGAAGTCCATCAGCATTCTGAAACCACCAGACAGCCAAACGCGACTCCGATCGAGGCAGAACTTGCTGCCGACCTTATCCGCCGCAACACGCCCCACGCAGGTCCATACCCGATACATAGCCAGGTGCGAAACTGCGAGGGCTCAGGCTTCGGAAGACAACAAACAGAGAACAAGGCGAGAGGCTCAAGGTAGCGCGATATTGGGCTTAGCGGATTTAGAGTGATTGGCGCCAGCATAGGCCCAACACCGCAACCATGCCTCCGGCCGTCGGTCGGATGCATCCTTCCCACATGTCCAACCCCTTCCAGCATCTGAACGCGCAGCACAGCATACCACAGTCTCACTACCAAGCTCAATCAATACCAGCAACGTTTGGTGCACAAAATACAGCGCAAGCTTTCAACGCCGGTGCTGGACAGTCAATCCTAAATGGGGGCATCTCACCCTTCAACCCCACCTCTGCTTATGGTGGCACTGCCTTCTCAACTGGAGCGGGCCAGGCCAGCTCATTCAATGGCGGTGGGACATTTGGCGGCGGGCAGGGCCAGGGTCTCGCCTCCGTCGCTGCTCAGCAAGGTTTTGCTCGCGGCGCTGCCATGCAAGAGAGCAATCTCCTCCACTCACATCCTCATCAACTCGACGCAGCAACCGGTCACATGGCCGCGGCCGCCGGTCTGAAACCCAATCCTCAGACAGCACACCCCCGTATCCGCGAAGTCTGGCGTCACAATCTCGACGTCGAATTCGAAACTCTCCGGAAGTTGATCGTCAAGTATCCCTACGTGTCCATGGATGCAGAGTTCCCCGGAATCGTAGCCCGTCCCATTGGAAATTTTGCGGGGAGCAAAGCCGAGTATCACTATCAAACGTTACGATGCAATGTCGACATTCTTAAGCCCATCCAGGTGGGTATCACGCTCTGGACACCCGAAGGCGAAGTTCCCCCACAACAGGCGGATCCAGCGCTCCTTGCAGAGCTGAACAGCCGAGGCGGCACTATGAAGGGCGGATTTCAGAATAACTTGATGGGCTTGATCCCATGCACATGGGTCTTCAACTTTCACTTTGACCTTCAAGAAGACATGTTTGCTGAGTCCTCAATCGAATTGCTGAGAACTAGCGGGGTCGACTTTCAACGCCACCAGGATCACGGTATTCAACTCGCAACATTTGGCTCTTTGCTTACAACGTCTGGACTCGCATTCAGCGAAGAGGTCAACTGGCTCTCGTTCCACAGCGGGTACGACTTCGGTTATTTGATCAAGCTACTGACCGACGACGCTCTGCCTGTGGACCAAGCCGACTTTTTCGGATTAGTCTCCACTTTCTTCCCTAAGCTCTGGGACATCAAGTTCCTGCTCCGCCACGCTCAAAGAATGCGCGCACAAGGAAGGCTTTCTCAGGAGGGTACCCGCGTGCTCGACGGGCTTGGGACGAAATCTGGGCTTCAAGACTTGGCAGACGAGCTTGGATGCCAACGTGTTGGTCCAGCGCACACGGGTGGGAGTGACGCTTGGCTCACGGGATCTGTCTTCTGGGCTATGAGGAACAAGATCTTCTCCTCTAATCTTGACGAAGAGCTTGCCGACCAGATCTATGGTCTGCACGGTGTCGCAGCGCCGGCAAGCCAGCAGTACCGTGAGGAATTCTTCGCCGCCCAGGGAACACCGCAACAACAAGCCGCTGTCAATGGTCTAGGGGGTGGCATTTCCGCTTTGCAGTCGAGCGCGCAGACATTCACACCCGGCGGTAACCCAAGCACACCCACGAATGTGCATGCAGGCTTGACCAGCGCCGCCACTCCCGGAGCTCAGTTCGGCCATGCTTTGGGCGGCGGTGGATTAGGGCAGGGCACTTTCGGCAACTTCTCGTATGGAAAGTAGGCGAGACAGCAAATTTGAGGGACTTCCGGCAGAACGCATAATGCCATCAAGGCTAGCGTGTCCTGCTTGTCGCGCTCGAATCGGGAAAGGATGGCCAAGTATGGCGCTTACTGGTGTGGACATAGCGATGGCGTTCTCTGGGTGATGGTGGGAAGGGAAGGTAGGCTAACGCGGGGCGCATGATTTCCATGTAACTTACATACCTCGGCTTGCTTGTCAAGTCAGCATTTACGCTTTTGACTCTTCAGCTCCCTTTTGCTTCAATAATTCACTGAACAGCGTACTTGGCCTTGACCTTGGATCATCTTTCGCGGAAGAGCAGGTTTCGCACGGCAAATGGCAGCCCCAAAGCCGTTTCCAGAAACTGTCATCTGGAACGTTGCTCATCTCAAATGCTGCATCATCAACCAGGTCGAGAATTTGGATCCAGCTCTGATGCCCTCCAGGAAGTCCGAAGGACATTCTGCGCTTTGCTGACAGCATGATGCTACAGTCCGGACTCGACATAGGAATCTTCGGACTAGCAACACCGCTCTATACCCGTAATCTCCGTTGGAATTTTTGCTCTCTACGCTACTATATTGTACCTTCGGTTAACAATACCCGATCTATAGCAATGAGACACCATGGACTTTCGCGATCCTTATGAAAGTTCAGACTGTATTGCCTGTGCCCGACACTGGGGCCGGGAATCGCCTCTCTCCCAGCCGAAGATTGCCGGCTCTCGCCGGTACGGTGGGGCGGGCAAGAGTTGCCCGGGCATACCGAGATAGTACAGCGCTCCACGCTCGACAAACTAATTATTCTAATCCTGACCACGGCTCAGTAGAGGAACGGGAACGGCTTGCAACATTTCTTTTGCCGCTGTGCGCCCGAGAACGGCGAATGTAGACTTTGTGCAAGTGATTGGTCGAGAGCAAGATGACCTCACGTTGCAATAACCAGCAGAATGATCGTCAAGAAGGAGAGAACGAAAGGGCTCGAAAGGCTTGCTGTATGTTGATGACGAATGGTGTTTTGTAGAAGCTAAGTCTTGCGGATGCAGTGGCCTGCAGGAAGCAGAAGATGAAGTGCATGCCGGCAAAGCCCAATGATGGACCATCTTGTCGGAGATGTCACAGAATGCAACTCCCATGCGTTTTTCGACCTCGAGCCAATGTAAGCAAAGCCAAATGTGTTTGAAAGCTAGCAGTATTATTGCTGAATTATCGCTAGGCAGCATCATTGCGAGACTCAGAACTTCCGTTAGAATCCATAGATGCGGGAAGAGTTCAGGATGTTGGCTCTGCGCAAGCTCTTCTTCGCCGTGTAGAGCGCATTGAAAAGCATCTTGGCCTGAGCAACGAGGACTTGGATGACACTTCACACCCTTCCGATAGCACTACTCCCGTGGGTCTGAACCGCTCTATGGCTCCCGTACTGGCGGCCTCAGTGCACTTGAAGACGAAGGCTGCCGGAGCAACAAACGCGAAAGCCTGGGATTCTGGGATTGTAGAACACCTGTGGAAATCGTATGATACTCTCAGATCGAAAACTGATTTCGCTTGCTGAATGTCAACAGATTCCACGATGCAATGCCAGGTCTACATTTCCTTCCACAAAAGCAGGTTTTTACAGCACCAACGCCCCTGCTTCTCGCGTCCATGCTGTACTGCTCCGCAAGTCGTGGACCTGCTTGTGTGGCACAGTATGCTCCGACGTACCATTCAAGCTTTTGCCATGAAATATCTTGCCTCATGATGCCGAATGACGACTTTGATACTAGCACCACACCGTTTGAAATCAGCGAAGAATGGGGCTTTCAAATCGTCCTTGGTATTGTACTAGCGGCTTTACTGAGCGAAGGTCAGACAAGACATACTGGACTGTGGCTATCGGCCGCGTACCGGCTGCTCCTCGAACACTGTCCGCCCAAGCTGACAAATAACACCCGTCAGTGGCAGCAGCTTTTCACCGGGCTACAAATTCTTGATCTGGAACATGCATCGCTGCACCTGACCTGTCCAACCCTACCTTTGGAGCCGCCTCTACACAGTATTCAAATGTCTTCCACAGATCAGCTCTACAGTGAGTGAATGTCCTCTTCAACATCTGTAGTAGAAAAGGCTTGCCCTGACGTATGTCTGCAGGCCTCTCACGCATGATGCATGTCGGCCTCACTCATTTTGCTGGGCGTGGCCTACCCACCATTTGGTCGTATTTCGTAAAGAATGGCACACCGGACGTAGCGTTAACTGGACACTCGTACTCTGGTGTTGACACAGCGGTCATCAGGGATTGGGCTAGGCAACTGGATGATTGGCTTGCACGCTTTAGTCTTGGCCCGTTTGAAAGCGAGAACGATCGAAAAGCGGTCTACCGCCAATACGTACTACATCGCTTGCTGGTCCTCTCCATCTATCTCCCGTCAAGACAGTACGACATCTTCTCGCCCCATGAGACCCCCAATGAGCGTCACGAGCTCTTGCTGTCTGCTAAGGCGACCGTCAAGCTCCATACTCGCGACTCCACAATCTGGTCTAACTGGGATCTCATCATGATTACATGGGCTGCGCTCATTGTACTACAAGGTGTGCAGGGTGGTTACATCGAACCAGGCGACATCCAGGCTATCCGTGTCCATCTAGATCTCTTGAAACAAACCGGTGAGCCAATGCCAAGTTTACGGCACACCCTGGCCGAGCATCTCGAGCTCAAGTTGCAACATGTGGCAAACGATCACACAACTGCTCGAATACTAACGACGAGCGATGCTGGCGATCCCTTCCGCGACCCTTGGCAGCTGTTCGATGAGGCTAGCCTCGACTCTTTGAATCGTTACCTTTGGCCAGAGGACGATGATTTGCAGGTATTGGGGGTCGGCTCCTGAACCATGAAGCTATAGCATCTTTTAGATGAACACAATGCGCTTGTAACAGCCTGATAAATCCAAGTCTTTCGAAGGTCGCAAGCGCAGCTAAGGGAGACCTGATAGACTGCTA
This sequence comes from Hortaea werneckii, assembly GCA_037044905.1. Taxonomy (NCBI): domain Eukaryota; kingdom Fungi; phylum Ascomycota; class Dothideomycetes; order Mycosphaerellales; family Teratosphaeriaceae; genus Hortaea; species Hortaea werneckii. The sequence goes on along the minus strand of JBAOKB010000169.1, from coordinate 4,622 downwards.
CCAGATGTTCCCTTCGACATTCCATGCTCACGACAGCTCAATGAATATTCCGACTACATGGCAGGGGATGCAGTAGCACTTACTGATTTCAATCATGGTGAGAAATTTTAGCACGCTCTCTCCAGCTTGGTCATCAATGGCAAAGGACTATGTCGAGATAGCTCAAATTTTAGTAAGACTTCAGCTCGACTGTACCAGGTTGGCACATCATATGAAGAAACGCGACACCTGTATTCACACAATTTCTACATAAATTCATGTTTATATCAGCCATTCGCGAATAGCGCGGTCGAGTTTACATCGCTCAATCAACTTTGATGCTGCCAGTGCCCGATCTACTTATCCCTCGTCCTCCTTCCCGTAAGGGCCGTGTCCTCTAGGTCTCTTTTGCTTTTAGCATACGCAGGCTGTATCCCTTCCCAACGCAGAACCACCATCCAAGTTGGAGCAAAGCAAGTCCGCCGACTACGACGCAAGTGTAGTTCATGTTTTGAGCAGTGACCGGCTTATAATACGGAAAGCTGAAGAATACTATCGCGAAAGATAGCCAGCAAACGGCGATGGTATTGACTGCGAAGCCTTTCCAGCCAGACATGAAGAAGCTTCCCTTATGCATGTTGTGTCGTCCGGTGAGTAGATTGGTGAGGATCGGTACCATGTACGCCGAGTTGTTCACCGTGACGGCGGTGCCCATCAACGAGTTGAATGCAGTCGAAGAGCCAAGGTAGAGGCAGCCGAGAGCACCCACAATACCGTACACCGCTAATTGAGCGTTGAACGGGATTCGTTTCGACGGATGTATCTTCGACCAGCTGTATTCGAGTCAGCATATGTTATCGTTATAAGGCAGCAGACGGGCCAACTCACAATTCGGAAAATGGTAATGCTCCGTCTCTGGAAAAGGCCCAGAACATCCTTCCTGTGCTTAGTTGTGATCCAACAACACATGGTCCAAGCGCAATGAATATTAGGAACGTGAGAGCGAAAGCACCTCCAGCATTGCTCGTAGCTTGGCGGAAGAGCTCGGCCAATGGGAGTTGGATATTGGAGTTGGACAGAGCAGTCCAGTCCTGCACAGAGAACATTAAAGTTATCAAGTAGGTGATGCCAGTGACGAATGCGATTGAAAGAGTGATCGCTATCGCGAGAGGTGCGTTTTTCGATGGATTTGGCATTTCCTCCGTGATGTGAGAGACTCCATCCAGGCCGCCCAAGCTGTATAGAGGATTGACCAAGCCGGTAATGGAACATATGACTTGGTTCTCCCAACCAGTAGTATTGATCCAGGTTCGAAAGACGAATTCGCTGGACTGATGCTTAGGCGCGCATGCAGCGACTGTGACCATTACGGTGAAATAGCCGATCTGCAAGTAGAACAGAGAGAAGCGATTTAGACTGGGTATCAGCCTGTTCCCGTAAAGGACAACAAGAGCCGTAATCATGTTTAGGCCTTCGTATGCCACAAAGGTTTGCCAGGTCTGAATGGTCATGCCGGGATGGTAGAGAGCCACCAGAGCCATAAGAGTTTGAGCGTAAATAAGATTGGTCGACGCAGTTGTGAAGATCCACCCAAAGACAGTGAAATATCCGGTCATGAAGCTCAGGAAGCCCATCACTCTTCTTGGAGCAATGGCTGCAATCCAGTGGTACATCGCTCCCTCAGTAGGATATGAGGAGACAAACTCTGCTAGCGAGGCACCTAGGAAGCATTGTAGGATGAACACCAGAATGAATCCGTATATGACTGCACCCGGGCCGCCAGCAGCGATTTCTGTTGTCAATCCTAGACCAAGGCCAGTCCAAGATATGGTCGTCGTACTCGCCAAACCAACAAGACTGAGCTTGGTGAAATGGCGCTGAAGCTCTTGCTTGTGGCCTTGAAAGTACAACCCTTAGCGATGGCATTCTTGTCATTGCAATGCAACGTACCCATTTCTGCCAGGCGCATTTCATCTGCATCAAGAACGGAGCCAACATCTTTGTCGATATAACCAGTGGGTGTCAATGTCGAGATGCTAGGTTGACCTTTCTCCATGACTGCGGTAGGCAACGAAGACGTATGTGGATTGATGGCTGTGTACAAGGGCTTTTGCAACAGTAAGGGTTCATCGTCGAAGATATATCCAAACCCATATCGCTGCTGGCCGTCAGCTATGCAAGTTTATCTTGGCTTCGGTGAAGTTCGGCTTCAATTGCCGGTGATCCGCAGCAGGGTGGAGCAGATGTCAAAGATACCGGCCTAGCGACAGACCTTTGATGGAGCAACCTGCAGACTTTCCCCGCATTCGATAGTTAGCCTTGGATACCGAGGGGAAATATAGAGCCGACTGATGAACGTTCAAAGGCAGGATCCAACACCCAACTCATTGTCGAACATGCAACACATCAAGATGCGTGCTGCCCTGCTCCTGTTGGGTGTTGCTGTCGTTGAGGGCTCGTCCTCATGCCCAGCTACTTTTTCAAGCAATGCCTGTTCACTTTTCGAAACATCTATGTCCTACTTGGAATACTTCTGGGATCCAATAGCAGGCTATCTATTTGATGAGACGGACCAAACTCCGGCCTCCGCAATGAGGCACGAAACTAGGACATCGACTTGGTACGCAGTCGGCCTCCTGGCTCGGAATCAAGGCGACGATGTTGCGAATGCCGAGAGAGTCTTCAAGAACGTTGTCAGCGGGCAGTTCACGGATCCAAGCCAGCAGTGGTACGGTACTTACCAGAAGGAGCCCGAGGAGCCAGTAGTTGGCACTGCAGTCTATCCGGCCGAGATCTACGATACCTGGGATCCAAACTGGCGAGGGTTCATTGGCACTTCGCTCATTATCGCCCTGGAAGAATATTCTCATCTACTGAGCAGCGAGATCCAGGAACTTATTGTGCAATCTCTGTACCATAACGCCGTCGGTGATTCATATCGAGTTGGTGGCGTGGACGGGGACAACCTCTACCCATGTTATAGCAATCCCTCCATCATGCGGGCTGTCGTGAGCGGCTGGACAGGGCGACGCTTGAACGACACAAACATGACGTCCGCGGGAGAAATGTACGGTCGCGAGATTGTATCTTTGTTTAATATGACGAACACGCTTTCCGAGTTCAACAGCGCGACGTACACTGGAGTTTCCCTATACGGTTTGACGTTGTGGGCAAAGTACATGCCGGAAGACTCCGTCCTGAAGCAGAATGCAGCTCGTATGATCTCGGCAACCTGGGAAAGCGTGGGACAGCTTTGGCATCCGGGAATGAGAAATCTGGCTGGCCCCTGGGACCGTACTTATGGGTGGGACATGAACAGGTATCTCGGAATCCTGGCACCTTGGATCTGGCTCTTCGTTGGCAGAGAGGAATCGAGTGTTTACTACAATGTGAGTTGCATCTTGTCACGTAGAGCAAGAAGCTCATCTCGCTGACGAATCCCCAGGTTGCGGCCATGTCCCACCACTCGGATTTTGCCTTTGGGCCTTTGCTTGCGATTTTGGCTGATGTCCATGTCTCAATGGTTCCAACACACGTCCAAAGCGCTTTGAAGTCTTTCCAGGGGGAACACACATATCATGCCCAGGCATATTCGCCTCCGTTCGACTTTGCCCTACGCAACTACACCACGTGGGTGAGCGAAAAGCTCACCATCGGAGCAATTTCATTCGATGAAGACGTGATCGGCGGGCCATCGACGAATCCAGGCCAATGGAGCCCTGCTGTCGCTCAGTGGTACCAGGGTGATGGTACTGATGTCGGATATCTGGTCGTAAGCGTTTAGATTCAGGAACCTAACGTAGCGAAAGCTAATAAATTGCTTAGCATTACGGCACGGAGTCAGCCATCGACGCAGAGGTCACTCCTGGTTGCCTGAAGTTGACCTACCCCTATGGCAACTCATCTTCGATCTTCACGTTCCTTTTGTCACCACCGACTCCCAACGGCACCCTTCTGGGCTGGAGTGATGCAGACGGCCTTGACGTGAAGATCACTACTTACCCAGAGATGAACATGAATCTCACCTTTGCCGGCGCGTTCGGCGGAGCGAGCGAGACCATCCAGTAAGTAATATGATCGGCTCTGATGGCAATTCTGACCGGTGTCGCAGTGACTTTGAGTTCTACAACTTCACCTACACCTTGCCGAAGAATTTCACTGGTCAACCGTGGGTTCAGCTGGAAATGACGACAGAGTAGTCGAGCGGCCCAGCGGTAAGTCGGTTGTAGTCGCCATTGATTCCATATTCTCTGTAGATGCTGGAGCCGGGGAAAGTAGATTTTCCTGGAGAGGTAATGAGATCTGCCAAAGTCGCGTGGTCGGAAAGACGCTGCGAAAGAGATGAATGGTCAATAGAAATGTAGAGATCACCTTCCAGATGACTTTGCAGTCGCAGGCGTTTGTGCCTCTATCTCATCCCCGTTCTTTCGTGTCAAGCGGCCGAAAAGGTTTGGAGAACACCGACCTCCTGGTGATAGCAAAAGCCCGTGTGGGCATTGATAGGGCCATCTGCGCTAGTGTCTGCAGGGCTTGGTAGCTTTGCAACAGCCTATATATTCGAATTCAGATCGCCCACCGCCATGACGTCACAAGTCAACATTAGGGCATATGGTCTAGTGGTATGATGCATCCTGAAAGTCTCC